>CAKNXH010064722.1:78053-130421 GCA_932178445.1 Andricus quercusramuli | reverse complement strand
GTGTTTCTCGCACCACAGAGCATGCAGTCGTGCCATGTAACCTTCTCCTTCAGGGACCATACTGGCATCGTAGCACTCCACCAGGCCGTCATTGAGTTGATCCGTCTACTTAAAAGTAACAAGATTCCGCCGGTCAATCGGATTGACTCCGTCTTGATTGGCTTCCCCAACTGTAGGGTAGTCGGCATTGTTGTCCGACCCATTGTCGGGAGCCCTGCGCGTTCGATTGTTTTGAACCGCACTTACTACAACTATGTTTGGTGTTGTCATTGTTGTTCCCACGGGCAGCTAGGGAAAGGGTTCGTCCATCCTTGTAGAGCCCCGCATGCAAGGATAAAGCTGATACTCTGAAACGTCGCCCGGTATCCCAGTCACCATTAAAGACACCTCACCCAGGTGACATTCAGCTTTCGGCACGGTTCTCACGCCTTCGCTTGGGGGTTATTCCTTCGCGACCATCCCTGGACAATTGTCCGCGACTGCTTATTAATTATTGTAACCATATTCAGCAGAAACCCTTGGTACAGGGACCCTCTATCCGCAACCCGAGGACGCGTTCGGTGGCTTTGTCATAAGCCCTTCGGTTCTATTCCAAAGGAATCGAATATGTATATATATATATATATATATATATAATATATATAATATATATAATATATATATATATAATATTTATATTCTCAATACGATGGTCCAGAAAGTCTCGCGCACCCTCAGGACACGAAGCGACACAGAAACGACCACCTTCTGTATTTTTCCCGCAAGTATCTCGGCGTTTCGTTGATCCAGAGGGATGCTTTTCAGGCTATTAATCAGTAAAAGCTTGACAACTCTGAGTTTTTATACCTCTCTTTCTTTTCGTTCTCCTTGGCTGTGATATTCTGGTCGGTTGGTGCCGAAAATGCGACAACAAGTCAAGGATAACTATGTCAAGCCTCGAGTGGGCAACAGAAACAGTTTTTGAGAATATGTATTTCCAGTATATTCAGCCCTTCTTATTTTCGACAATTGAACCTATTTCCCTAGGAGCCTTTGACGAAATCGTATCAGGGCTAATGCCCGAAGAGTGAAAGAGATGGTGATAAAGCACACCTAGTGCCACATTATGCATTTGGATCTAGGTTGTTCCTACGTGGGTTCGGCAGACAGATGGTGTGTGCCCTAGGTGCTCGGGGTGAGCATGACATGCTCTGCAGCTATCATTGGGAATGGATTGGCTCAATCCGGGTGATTTAGGGAGAGCAAACGTTAGCTCAAACCTCATTGACTAATCCTTCACATTTCTGTGGAACATGCCGTGTTTCCTCTTGCCGAGGAGTTGTTCGCGGAAGTTTTTCTCTTATGTTTTCTTGATGTGAGCTTTTAGGAGAGATTGCTCGAGATTGATAACACTAGCTAATAAGATTTTGTTTATCATCAATTTATGGGAAATATCATTATGTTTTTTCCCGCAAAATACCAAACTAAAGGCAAAAATATTATATCTTCTTGCATTTTTCAGAAAAACGGTTTAGAAAGTCAAAAACCCCATTTTTTGGTTGATTTTGAAACCTTGTCACAAACAAAACGGAAATTCAAAAAGTTTCTAATAAGGCTGAAATTGAAGCTTGATGCATGTAATATTAACCTACGCTGTCAAAAATGACCTTATGTTTTTTTTACGTTTTTGCACGTGCGCAATATGATTTTTTCATTTTTCATGTGATATTGAACATTAAATCTTGAACATCTATGGAGATGTTGATGCTACATAAAAAAAAAATTGTACTTTGAACCCACTCCGTCGGCTTTCGGGTTCGATTTCCGCCTCGCACTCTGGAAGAGCCTCGGTGGCCCATGAGGTGAACACTAGCGTAGCAACGGAGTTTTTCATCTCCGGAGATTCGTCGGACCGGCACCTCTAGAGAAAAAGTTTCTCTAAGGACTTAAGGCTGTTGTTCTTGGTGGTTCGGAACCCACCTTAAACTGTAGGTCCCGCTCCCACCACCAAGAAAGTGCGTGGAGGTGTGTGTAAAGGAATAGGGAAGAGATACAAGAAAAATGTAAACCCTTAGGGGACACATTAGAAAGAAAGAAAAATAAAGAAAAAAAACATAAATATATAGAATATTGTAACTTAGGGGTAAAATTTTGGTACATTTTCAAAATATGTATAACACTAGGTAACGAGATCTTGTTTATTATCAATTGATGGGACATTTTAGAATTTTTTCCGTAGAATATGAAGTAAACGTTAGCTCAAACGAGATGGATAATGAATTATGATTTTAAAGTTTTTTGTTTACTGGTCGTTTCAATATTTTCATAAAATATTGATACTTAAATTGTGAAAAAAATTCTCCCTATCTTCGGTGGGATTCGAACACCACGTCATTCAGATTTCCGGTCTGATGCTCTTGACTACTAACCTGTGGAGATACGAGATAATTTCCTTCACAATCCTTACAAGTAGAATGTTGATGTCATTCCTTATACTTGCAAGATTATAGCACTTGAACAGATAGGTTTAAATTGAATTTTTGATTTTAATTTTCTTGACCAGGGTAATACGTAATAATTATTAATTATTACTATTAATTAATTATGATGTTAAAGTTTTTTGTCTACTGGTCGTTTCAATATTTTCATAAAATATTGATACTTAAATTGTGAAAAAAATTTTCTCTCTAGCTCCGGTGGGATTCGAACACCACGTCATTCAGATTTCCGGTCTGATGTTCTGATGATTAATAATAATTACGTATTACCCTGGTCAAGAAAATTAACATAAAAAATTTAACGAGATGGATAGTGTTCTTCCTGCTTACTGATCATTTCAAGAAGAGAGTCTCGTCCAGTTGCGCCTATATGTGCTAAATGATTAGAGTAGTACCGGGATGGCAAGCATGTTCATTGCATATACTTTATTGCTCGCCGACAGTTCGGAAGACCATATCTGTTGGATGAGACGTTTGCATCTGCATCGGAGAGCATCCTTTATAGATATTACGTCCTGAATGTGGTTCTCTGTCTACGTAAAATATATGAGTGACCTTATGCTTTCGATATCCAGGCTTGCCGTATAGTACTCCTGGAAAACGCGAAGTGTGCGAGGTAGTGGTAATAATGTGAGGCGAAAGACGAGGACTCATGACGTTACCCTGAAAGACTGTCACACGATGTTTTCCAGATCAGACAGTAAATCTGCAGAGGTACCCTACGGAATGGCGAAGTGCGAGAGATAATGGCAATAATGTGAGGCAAAAGAGGAGAGGGCTCATGTTGTCGCCCTGAAACAAACCTCTCTATGCAAATCTCTCTATGCACCTCACGATCTATGGATGAACCTTTAAGCTTTCCAACAGACAGATTATAAGTATATGAGAGGTTGAATCGAAAGCTTCCCTGTAGTCAATCCAGGCGGACGACAAGCAGGTTTGGTAAAATGCTGCGCCTTTGCAGACGCACCTGTCCAATAGCAGGTTCACCCGACATCTTGCTACGCCTTCCTTTCAGCAAGCAGGTCCCATTGTCCAAACAATCCTATCCTTAAGGATGATTGTGAAGATCTTATACAGCATGTTCAGACAAGTTATTCGCCTGTAATTCTTCAGGTTAGACAAGTTGCCCGTCTTAGGCAGGAGCACTGTGCGCCCTTCCACCAACCACTCCGGAATAGGCTCTTCCGACTTTAGATATGAGGTGAAAATTCGGGCCAGATGCTGGTGGGTTGAAGGAAACTTCTTCCACCAGAAGGTCTTGATACCATCTGGTCCCGGAGCGGGAAAGTTCTTCATGCCTCTTAATACGTTTTTCACCTCCTCGGTAGTGATAGGTGGGCATTCCTCCTCAGATGTTATGAGGTCATTGCACAGCTCCTTGAAGATATTTATGTTCGCTGTGGCTTAATTCAGTGGATTCTGGACTTCGTAGACTTCTCTCCAAAATGCCTTGACCTTCTCTAGTTTGGGCGGGTGATCCACAGTAACTGGAGGGCCTTGGAAGAGTCGAGATGGGTCACAGAAAAACGGTTGATTTTCTATGACCCACCCCACCTTCTGCTCTAGACTTCTCCTAGCGTCAGCAGTTTTGGCTTGTTTAATGTGCGATGACGAATCCATAGTTCATGTGCGAACTGCGCGTGCGTCTTTTAGTCTTATGATCAGCCAATGGCATTGTTTTACGGTTTGCATCCACCAAAGTTCTCGCTGCATTATACATATTACAATTGATGATCCTGATGCCACGTCAACCATTTGAGCCATACCTACAGATTTTTTTTTTTTTTTAAGGAGTAAAAACGGAAAATGCTCATGCACCAACCACATTCGATCCTTATTGACCGCGAGCCCAATATATACATCTCATGCGTATATATTTAAAATATATACACGTAAGATGCACACATGGGCGCGCAGTGCACAAGGAACGAAGGTGAGTGTGGGACTTACCGAAACGGCACCTACCCACTAAACCTTAACTCCTTTCCCCGACAACCCACGTCCTCGGAACCGCTTTCGCATTACTTCAAGGACATGGGGGTAAGGCCACTAAGTCGTGCTTCGATTTCCATCTATTACAGCCAGCTTGACATTTCAACGCTTCTCACCCAAACAAGATACACGCGTCGTCCTCAGCAGTGCGGTTGTATCGCACAACGGGCTCGTCGGCCTTCGGCATCTTGGTTGGGTGCAATTCTTTAACTTAGTCGTCCTTGAGGTTTCCTCGATGAGGCTGCCTCTCGGAACGATAAGCACCTCATAGTCCGGGTAGGTGATCCGTCCGGGATTTCTCACCCTTTGCGGCGCAGAGGTAGCACTGCGGATTGCTTGCGCACGCAGCAGCCCTATGGCCCTCCTTGCCACATATCCAGCGGGCCCTCGTACGGTCTGGGCCTTGGCAACTGCCTGCCATATGGCCGAAGCCTAGGCAGCGGTAGCACCGAACTTTTTCTGCCCTTTTGTGTACACGGCAGGACACCCACCCCACCTTCAGGTGTCCTGTGCGTACCAATCTCGCAGCCAATTCCTCTGACAGCTCCACGAAAGCCTTCAGGTTGCCCCTGAAGGGTCTTTTCGTGAGGCTGGCCTTCACCTCTCCAACACCTTGGTTATCGAAGTCGCTTCTCACAGTCGCTTCGACTTCACCGGCTTCCGTTGTTGGATCGAGGTCCAAGACCTCGATCTCGGTACGGGGGACGAGCTCGCGCACGAAACCCCCCATCCCGACCGCCTCCCTGACAGCAGCCGAAAATTTGGCCCTGCCCTCTGTTCTAGGTCCGAGCTCCACAAGGACCTCTCCATTTCTGGTTTGCCTGACTCCCTTGATTTTTACGCCAAGTTCGTCACGTTTCACCTTTTGCTTGAGGCCCCTGAAGTTTGATGAGAATCGCCTCGGGTCGGGCTCTCCTCTTTGGCTCCTTCTTCTTCTTCATGGGTGCGGGTGTACAAGCGATCTCTTCCACCTCCTCATCCTTTAGAGTCGAGGACGCCGCGATGGTAGTGCGGGTCCTCGGTTTCTTCGTCCTCTGTTTTATAACATTTGCCTCAACGGGACTCATTGAAAGCTCCCTTTCACGCTTCCCAAGTTGGGTGTTGGGAGCCTCCACGGCTTCTTCTGTTTGAGTCCCGCTGTTGCTCGTGTCTTTATCGACCTTCGCCTTATTCAGGTGATTTTTTCGACCTCCTCTTTAACATGCTAAATCGCTTCTTGGTAGGAAAGTGCGGCAGAGCCTAAGGTCAATGCCATCCTTTCCATTGGAACCTGGGCCTCCTTCAGTCCATCCCTGATAGGCATGAGCATATTCCTCTTCGTGGAGCAGAAGTTCTTTATCCTTTCCAACACATTGTCCAAATCAACATAGATTTTCCTAGCTTCCTCCATCTTTTTCTCCGCATTTCGTCGGTCCTGTCTGGACGACTTTTCACTGTCGTCCAGCACTTCTACCACATCTAGATCTCGTTTCAACTCATCAAATATACTTCGGTTTATGTTTTCATTATTCGCCATTTGAATTCCCACGAGTAACTAGGGAAATAAAGGTCCACCCCCGCAGAGCCCCGCATGCGGGGGTAAGGTCTGCATACTCTAGAAGGCGACCTGGTATCCTAGAGACACCGTTTGCAACACCACACCCCTGGTGCCACGCAGTCTTCGGATGGTGATGTTTCTCCTGGATTTAAATCATCACTTTTCCTCTAGTGGATGCCTGCCCGCGGTTGGTCTTAGCGACGTCTCTCTTTACCCGCTGGCGGCTTGTTCTGGCTGTGATAGAGTAGGCGTTCCGCATATATAAACTCTTCGCAGGAGGTGCTCGGCACGGTTTCGCAGCAGTTGTGAAAAGTTCGAGAGTCCTGGGTGTTTCTCACGCCACAGAGCTTGCAGTCCCATCATGTAACTTTTTCGCTCCCTGGTAGTATGCAGCAATAGACACTCATGTCATACACCTTACTTACACTTACAACGAACTTGGCCATGACTCCAATATCAGGGGGGATTTAATGTTCAATATCAAATAAAACTTTTTAAAAAAATATACTGGTTTGTTTGATACAAGGTTTCAGAAGCAGCTAAAAATGTTGTTTTTTTTCACTTTTTAAACCTGTTTCTCTGAAAGATGCGAAAAAATAGAACGTTTTCGCGTTCAGGTTCGTATTTTACAGAAAAAAAAACTTAAATATCTTATCAATTTATGATAAACATAATCTTGTTACCTAGTATTATCCATCTCGACTACTCACTCCTATGGGCACACCCCGAACACCTATAACACATACGATCTAGTTGTCCAATTGACGCGTGAACGACTTACATCTAGAGGCACAATGCGAATATACTAGAACCACATACACTCCACAATAGTTTCTGTCGTGTACTCGAAGCCTGACATAGTTCTCCTTGACTTCGAGAAGCGAATCATGTTCATTATCGAGTTTTCGGTACCAGCAGATAAGAACATCACAGTCAAGGGGAATGAAAAAGAAGAGAGTTATAAAGACCTTATAAGGGAATAGCGACAGTTGTACCCAGAATATTCTTTGAAGCTAGTCATCCTGATCGTCGGTGCTCCTGAAGGTGCCAAGCTTTCACTGGTTGAAAGCCCATCCCTGCGTGTTCGGGTACTCAAAATACATTTTAATAGTTTTAAATTCCTTGCGAAAAACTGAATCGAAAATGCCTGATACAAAAAATTAATTAGAAGCTTAATTAAGGAGTTATAGAGGTTCAATGCTCGACTAATCAGCAGCGCGCTTGAAGAGATCGAGCGTACATGTGCTGCTGAAAAGAGAGTGTGCGTAAAAAAGCTGTGGCCGTGTATTTTAAAGTTTGCAGGAGATTTTGAATGTGAATGGTGCAACTTCACGCAGCAATTGATCGACGAAAGATATTAAATCTTAGAAAATATAATTTGATGTCAAAAAATCATATTATGTCATATCATAACATGACATGATATGAGATGTCCCATGGTATGCCATGACATGACACATGGCATGAAAGACGACACATGACATAAAATGACATGCCATGGCACATGACATGAAATGACACATGACATGACATAGCACATAACACATGTGTGTCATGTCATGTCATGTGTCATGTCATGTGTCAGGTCATGTGTCCTGTCAAGCGTCATGTCATGTCACGTGTCATGTCAAGTCATGTGTCATGTCATGTGTCATGGCATGTGTCATATCATGTCGTGTGTCATGTAATGTCATCTATCATGTCATGTGTCATGTCATGTGTCGTGACAGGTCATGTGTCATGTCATGTATCCTGACATGTCATGTGTCATGTGTCATGTCATGTGTCGTGACATGTCATGTGTCATGTCATGTGTCATGTCATGTGTCATGTCATGTGTCATGTCACGTTATGTGTCATTTCATGTCATGTGTCATCCCATGTCTTGTGTCATGTCATGTCATGTCATGTGTCATGTCGTGCCATGTCATGTGTCATGTCGTGTCATGTCATCTGGGGATTTCTCGGAGAATTCCGACCTCTGGACCATCAATTCCTCAGTTTATGGTGCTGCGAGAGCTTTGGCTGATTCAAATCGAAGGCTGAAACCGACGATGGATCGAAAGACAAGAAGACGCTTGCATCAACTGAACAAGAAAATTGGATGGGCAAGACAGAATGCGTCCCGTGTTCAATGTGTGATTGACGACATAACATCTGGTAGACTGAGGATCATAAATTACACACTGAACAAGTCGAAGCTGCTGGCAATCAAGCAGCATTTTGCTAAAAAAATATGCTCTTCATCTGGCGCAAGAAGGAGAATACAGAAGAGGGAGAGATGGATCAGGAAGAATCAACAGTTTCTCCCAACGAGATAGACTTTTTAGAGAGAGGTATACAGGATTCCGAACACACTGGAGCTGAAAGAAGATACTGATAATATCATCCGCTTCAAGGAGTTTTGTGAAAACCTCATAAAATCTGAGGGCAACTTGTCCAGCCCAGAGAATTACAGGCCAATAACGTGTTTGAACACACTGTATAAGATCTTTACAGCTATCTTAAACAATAGAATTGTTCGAAAAAATGAGCCTGTGTCGCGAGAGATGTACGAACAATGTGGATCAAAAAAAGGTGTTTTTGGCTGTCGAGAGAACCTGCTAATGGGCAGGTGCGTCTGTATAGATGCTGTAGTCCATCAGCGCGTCCTGTCAATGGCCTGGATTGACTACAGGAAAGCTTTCTATTCAACCTCTCATAGACTTACCATCTGTCTGTTGGAAAGCTTGAAGGTGCATCCACACGTAGTGATATACATAGAGAGATTGATGCCCCATTGAGAAACTAGATTTACTATCTTATCTGGAAATTATCTTGTGACAATGAACAACGTCACCTTCCAGAGGGGGGTCTTTCAGAGCGATACCATGAGCCTTTTGTGTTTTTGCATCACACTACTGCCTCTATCTCTCGCACAACGAAATTCTTCTGGATACCTCAGTGGGAACACTAATTATCGCAAGCAAAAGGTCACTCATGTATTTTATATGGATGACCTAAAGGCCTCTGGTAAAAGCAAACTTCAAACTGCTATGAATATCGTCAAGAAGTACACAGGAGAAATTGGGATGAACTTCGAATTGGATAAGTGTGCCAAAATTCATCTGAAGGAAGGAAAGAGTACACTGCTCGACGTCACTCGCGTGGATTGAGTACGCATAGTCATTTCGCGTAGTTTTTGGGTCCCTAAACCGCATCTGGCCATAAAAATGCGATCCTAGCGCATGTTTTTGAGATATCCGAACCTAAATGTGCAAAAAACACTGTTTTTTGACATATTTGAGGTTATGTAGCAACGCCATTTTTTCAAAAAACTATACAAAGCAATTTAAATTACAAGTCTAACTGTTTGAAATGCCGTTGAGTTTGTTCGAATATATTTTTTTTTCGTCGAGATATTCAAGTTTGAAAATTTTAAGTTACACTAGAACATATTCGCGCGCTGTAGGGCGGAAATTCTGTTATTTTGTTACTTAAGAACACTTAAATTTAAATCCATTCAAATGTGAATTAAGATTTATTAAAATATTTTTCAATTAATTTTTTAATTTAGTTATTCAGAAAATCTAGATAAATTGGAAGCAACATGCCACCTGTTGAAATTATACAAATACAAAATGAACCTAATTAGAAGCTTGTATCATTTAAATAAAGTTCCATTTCTAAGGCTAAATGCTTATTGAAAATATCGAACCTAATTATTTCCATCTCGAATGTAAATTAAATTTTCGTCTACGGTAGACATTTCATTATATTAATATGTATATTATATTGTATCAAACTTTTCGAATATATTGAGACACGGAGTTTTCTAATTAGGCAAAAATCTCTTGAAAAACGTAAGTTTTTATTTTCTTGTAATTTTGTGTGGCGTCGTTACTTAAATAAACTCTCAATGAATCCCAAGATCTACCGTGGCGAAAGTATCGGATAGGAATTCCTTCCGAACCAATCCGAATCATTCCGGAATCTGTGTCCGAACCAATCCGAAAAAAGTTCTACATTTAGTTTGACCCAAATCGTTTAAACATTAATCCGACTCACTACGACTCAATCCGAACTCCAAAACGAACCAATCCGATGCAATACGAATCGAAGTTTCAGTCCGAATCAATTCGAACTCGGATTGACATACACTGAATTGGCAATCCGAATGAATCCGAGTTCGGATTGAATTGTATTCATTCGGATTGAAAATCGTTTCAGGTCAATCCGAGTTCGGATTCATTCGGATTGAAAATTTGGTTGGGACTTATTCGGATTGGAAGTTCGGATTCAATCGGATGAACTTTTGACCGATTTGGATCGAACAAAATGTAGACATTTTTCCGTATTGGTTCGAATTAACTCGGATTGTGGTTCGAATGCAGATTATGGACTGATTCTGATGATTTCGGATTGGTTCAGAAGGAATTCCTATCCGATACTTTATTGTCGTTGCAAATGCTACTTTGACTGGAAATTGTCTCCTTTTGAATGAAAATTGATATCTCCTTCGTCGCCAGTTGTTTCCGTACTATTTATACTGGTGTAAATTTGTTCTGTTTCTTCATCAAGTAAATTATAAATTATAAGTTATAAATATAATTATGATTATAATTGATAATAATAATTATTATTATAGAAAGTATAGCGTGCTTTGACGCAATTCTGTATTGCTTGTTTCTGATCATATCACCAGATGTATCTGCAACTATATCAGAATTGATATCCGCAATACATCTATCGGGAATCTGAATATTTTCCGAATTGTTATTCAAAGTACCATTGCCCATACCAAGAAGAAATTGAGAAAACTCTTTTTCTTTTGGTAAAGCTCGCATGTTCTCCGATAAACAGTGCATTCTGAAACAGGTCCACAAAGTACTGAATTTGAGTGATGAGTTGACCGTTTCGCTGCGAGTTTCTCGTTCATTTACGGGCAGCAATTGCCTGAAGTCACCACCCAAAACAACAATCTTTCCGCCAAATGACAAATCATTAGACATGAAATCACGCAATGCTCTTTCCATAACTTCGAGTACAAAACGTGGTGCAAGTACAAAATGCGGAGCGAAAGGAGTAGATCTTTTTTTCGAATAAAAATTTAATTTTAAAAGTATTTAATTTATAGCTCCATCTGGTCTGAAAGGACGTCAGCACTTCCTGTATTAGAGGAGATATATTTGATCGATATTATAGAATTCCATTTTCACGGTGTGTGTAAGGATTTCTCTAATGATTGATAGTTACCATCTCTGAAGATAATACAGATTCCCAGTGAATACGTCTACCTCTTTGAATCTTTTTCCCTTCTTTTGACTGAGCTGAAATGTTGGAAGTCGAGTCAACAAATAGAGACACTGGAAAACCAATAGTTTTGTGCACTGTTTTTCCATGAGGAAGTAATGTTGCAGCAATGCCGGTGAAGGCCATCGTGTAAACATTTTTACCTCGACCTTTCAGTAAGTAGAACAGAGTTATAAACAAAAGTTTTTCCTGATCCTCCTGGTCCGTCAATGTAAAAACATTTCCCGAAAATATGACATCCTTCTGCAACTGGGAGAATGAAATCGACAATTTCTTTCTGTTCGACATTCAGTTTATCGTATTGATTTTGTCCAATCGATATTTCTTTCAAAAGTTGCTGGTGCTCTTCTTCTTCGAATTCTGTTGTTATTTGCACCATTTCGAGAAATTTCGATAGATCCCACTCTTCTTTGTCTAACATCTTTTTTATTTGAGAATAAACTCTCATTATGCCACTTAGATGCCCGAATCCTCTGATATAATCTTCTAATAAAGCGATTTTCAATACCTATTTTGAATTGCACGCCAACTGCAGACAACCAGCGCGCGGCCCCCAACATTGGCATCATAGCACACACGCTCTCTCTCCCTCTCTCCCTCTCTCTCTTCTTGGGAATCATAATTAAAATATTGAATTTCTTTTTCGTGTAATTAAATAGAATTAATCTGAATAACGTAAATTAATTTTCGTATAAAATTCTTTTATGTCAAGATAGTAATTGTTTCAGTTATTTCGCGGACTTTTACATTGCTGTATTCAATTTTTAGAGTCAAACCATAAGAGTGTAGTAAAAGATCTAATGTTAGCTCACTTTTCTCGTTCAGATCGATTTTATTGATTTTGATAGATTCTGTCTGTTTTAAGATACTTTACTTTCCATGACAATGCGATTAGAAGGGACAGTCTACAAAACCATAAAAACGCAGAAATTAGGACTAAATTAGGTGGGTCTTACGTTTTTGTGGTCGCTGAATCTAAGTCCGGAGGCTATTTGACTATATCAGGTCAAAGTCAAGGTCGTTTAGAGATCTAGTCGAGAAAAAAGTCTAAAAGCGCAGATAAAAATCCTTATTTAATGTTTTCGCGAACGCTGAATCCAAAACCGAGGTCGGTTTAATTCTATCAGATGAAGCTCAATGCCGTTTAAAGGTCAACTGCAAGGAAACCCTTAGAAACTTTGGGAAAATTTATACAATATGTTTACGAGGTCGCTCAATCTACCTGACTGCGTGGATCACACAATTATAAGGTTGCTAAATGCAAATGCAAGGTTTTTCTCCCTACTCTTTCTCCTCTTTCCTCCCTCTCACCCTCCTCTCTTTCCCGTACTCAGTACATATCTCTGAAAAATACACTAACCTTACATTCACATACTTCTGAACTACAAACACAAAAGCCACATACTTCTAAACTACAAACACAAAAGCCACATACTTCAAACCCCAAGCCCACAACCCTAAACCCACAAATCAACAGCACAATCAAGACGCTATAACGATCTGCCTCTATTACGAATGACAGCTGCTCCTTTATAACGATCAGAGCGTTCGCGAGGTTCGTGGGTTTGGGGTTGTTGTTTTGCGGGTTTGAATTCGGGGTTGTTGATTTGAGGGTTTAGGGTTGCAGGCTTAACGTTGTGTTGGGGTTTGTGGGCTTGGGATTGTGACCTTGGGGTTTGTGGGCTTGGACTTTGTAGGCTTTGGGTTGTGGGCTTGGGGTTTGTGTGCTTGGGGTTGGGGCTTGGGGGTTGTAGACTTTGGGTTGTGAGCTTGGAGTTTGTGGGCTTGGGGTTGTGAGATTGGAGTTTGAAGTATGTGGCTTTTGTGTTTGTAGTTTAGAAGTGTGTGGCCTTTGTGTGTGTAATTCAGAAGTATGTGGATGTAAGGTTAATGTATTTTTGAGAGCGATGCACTGAGCGCGGGAAAGAGAGGAGGATGAGAGGGAGGAAGGAGGAGAAAGAGTGGGGAGAAAGAGCTTGCATTTGCATTTAGCAACCTTATAATTGTGAGATCCACCCAGTCAGGTAGATTGAGCGATCTCGTAAGCATATTATATAAAGTTTTCCACCGGTTCTTCGGTTTTTCCTAGATTTGACCTTTAAACGACCTTGAGCTTCATCTGATAGTTGAACCGACCACGGATTTGAATTCAGCGACCGCTAAAACATTAAATAAGGATTTTTATCTGCGCTTTTAGAGTTTTTTCTTGATTTAACCTCTGAAGGACCTTGACTTTGACCTGATAGAATCAAATAGACTCCGTATTTGGATTCAGCAACCACAAAAGGTAAAAGAAAGTGAATTATCTCAAAACATACAGAATCTATGTAACTTAAAATTTTCAAAATTGAATATCTCGACGAAAGAAAGATATTTGAGCAAACTCAACAGCATTTTAAAGCGAAAGACACGTACTTCAACATTCTTTGTATAGTTGTTTGAGACAAAAGAATTGGCGTTGCTACATAACGGCAAATATGTCAAAAAAACAATGTTTTTCGCACATTTATATTCGGATATCTCGAAAACCTGCAGTAGGATCGCATTTTTATGGCCAGATTCGGTTTCAGCGTCCCAAAAACTACGCTAAATGACTATGCATAATCAATCCACGTGAGTCACGTCGGGCAGATTACTGGCGTTCCCAAGGATCAATTCGTCTGTTCCGCGATTATACATATAACATCCCAAATATCAATTCGTCTGTTCCGCGATTATACATATCACGCCCGTCAAGGCGGACGCGGGCTTCTGAATCTCCAGTGTCCACATAACCAAATTGTTCTGAGTACAGCTTCCATCGTTGCAAATGGCAGAGATCCTCTCCTAAAAATGGTCAGGAACCACGAAATGATTGGCAAAGGAGCGTTCCTTTACAAAGTGATTGTCCTTGAGATCCGCGCTCTCAGAGGTACGAAACTATCACTGGTTCGTAACCTTAAAGCCATACCCGCGTGCCAAAAATATGCCAAGGCACTTGCGATATGGATGCAGAAAGCTGTCACTCTTAGGTCGCTAAGTGTCTCCAAGACACACGAGGGTCTCGCCGGTCTGTCATAGTAATTTCAACTTGCCCTGTGACCACTCATCATACTGTCGAGAGACGTGGCCATAAGTGTGATTAATCACGGTTCTACTGGCAGCCGGTGTCATTTTTAGATGGCAGTTGCTCCCAGTGGGACCCTGCAGTGGTTGTTTAACCTTTTTTTTAATTATATGTATATTTGTATATTACAGACAATCATTTTACGAATAACAATTCGACTTCATTTTTATTTTCCCAACTAATTTCTGGTCAGTTTCCAAATCGTTGTTTTCCATCTATGTGCAGTAAAGCTCATCGATAAATTAGGTGGAAATGGCGCTCATAGATACTTTTTTACGTCCCTTCAATTATATCAAATCTCAAGTCAAATGAGGCAAAATTCAAAAAAGTAGTTAATACCGCAGGTATAAAATAATTGAAAAAACATAATAACTTAATATTAGGGTGTCCCAAAAAATCTAATTTGAGCAATTTCAACGGGCATGTTCACCAAATCGTTCTAGCAGACAATTAAATGTATACGTGTTTTTTTATTCGCAAAAAAATATTTTTAGCACTCGCTCCAGCCAATTTTATGCCTTATGGAGTTTAACATGTAAAATGTTTCCTATTTTTGCTTCTTTGATTTTGGTCAGGAAATTATAAGTCTATTTATTTGACCTTATATATGCTTGTTCATTTATAAGTATTGCATTTATCGCATTTTTACGTCTCAGAAGTATTATCGAAAAGTTTTAGGCACATCAAAAATGACATAAAATGGCAATATTTGGAGGCTCGTTGTGAGCTTCAGATATGCTTGTGTAACTTGACATTCTGAGGACACATTTTTGAGATTATTGAGGACACTTTTTTGAGATTATTGAGAACAGATTTCCAAAACAAAAAATGAAATAACGTTTAATTTACAACTTTTTACGGCTGCAAAAAAGTTGACCCTTGGTTAGGCCGCTCATTGTGCACCGTATTTGCTACGGTCCCAAACTACGGTCATTGACAGTGAGTTGAATAGCAAAATAATAATAAGATAATAAATCTATAGCTCTTCACTGGGTCGAACCTGTAGCTGGTGTTAGGATTTCTCTACTTCAAATCAATAAACTTTAAAGCCTCAGAGCGAGTGATCAAAATAATTTTTTTTGTAATAAAAAACTCGTATGCACTTATTTAACTACGAGAATGATTTGGTGAACATGCTCGTTTAAATTTCTCAAATGGGATTTTTTGGGCCACCCTACTTTTTTTTTTTTTTTTTTTATAAAACCCGGGTAGTGTTTCTAGGTGGATTATTTATTACTAGTACTACTAGTGTGAGCTCACCACACCCACGACGAGCCACCAGCACGCAGTATTCCCGAACGGTCACCCATCCAAGTACTAACCACGCCCAACACTGCTTAACTTCAGTGATCTTACGAGAACTGGTGTTTTCAGCGTTTCATAAATCTAAATATATACATATTTGTTAAATAAAATTATTTCGTCAATCAGAAGTTTACAATTAAAGTGAACATTAAATAAAAATGAATGTGTCAATACCTGAAAAGATGCTTCTAAAAATAATAGTTTGTAAATATTTTTGCCACTGTAATATATAGTTCATGCACAGTAATCAGGAATTCATCTTGTCTTACCATCCTGATATTTCTTTAAATTGCAAACAAGGTAAGACGAAGAAAAAGAGCTCATAGATGTCCGGGTATAATAAAGTACAAGAAATGAATTGCAAAAGGTATTTACCAAATAAGTCACACTATACAAAAGTTTAATTATAACTTCTTATTGAAAAATTGAAGAACAATTAGCATCTTTTATGGATAGGAATGAAACGAAGCTCAAAAAATTGTATGCAGCGTATGTATTCTCAATTTACAATTCTAATTTTGAATCTTCAATAAAACATTCATTTTTTCACTAAAATTAAAAAATTGTTATCCAATTACGTTTAAGTTTGCAATTCTCAAAATTTGTAAACTTTAGCGGTTTTTAATTTTTTTTAATTATCAATTATCAATTCAAATATTTATATTTGCTAAGTTATGCTCATTTTTCATTATTTTTATAACATTTTTCCTTTCACCTGTTCTATCTTTAGCAATTTAAAAGATGGTGTTCTCAAAATTAGTACTGTAACATGTCAATTTTGATTTAAAATTATTGTTCCCGCTCATGGAACACGATGGAGACATATTGTTGTCGTCACGTCATGTGAGTAAGGCTAGAGTGGGGTCGAGAAATGAAGGAAGCCAGTAATTTGAATCAGACGACGATTGACCGTCACCATGACTGTTAAATTTTAATTTTATTTAAGTGTTTTAATCAGCGTTTCTGGGTGAGTTAATCATTTTACAGTGCTGGTGGTTCAGATAATTTGGTAGTATATAAAGTTTTATACTGTACAATATTCTCTTCAAATTATAGGGCACACATAAGCCCCAGTTTGGGATCGAACAACGTTCTTGGTCTTTTTGGAAAAGCAATATAGCTACTTAATTTGACGATTCCAGTCTGATTGGTGTGGGATATAAAAAGAAGCTTATATGTATCGATGCGTGGATAGCTTCAGACAAAATATCTCTAAAACGATAGGACATTTTTTATCCATCAGTTTCCAGCGATAAGTAGATCAGCCAAATTTTTATAGTAGCCGAATTTTCAATTGTTTCTTATTACATTTGCACTTTTATTATTATTATTATTATTCTTGCTTATCAAACTGAAATGATATATGTGTGTGTAATTTATTTATGTTCGATCGTCTTATTGTTTTTTTTATAATATACAATGAAAACTGAATTTTATTTCTGTGCCATATTTCTCTAATTCATAAACCATATCCAAAGCTTTCATATTTTCTAAAGTCAACAGAATTGTTGTTTATAATTATGAATTAAAAAACGGAAAAATTTGAAGAAATTTAACCAGTATATTTCTATCGAATAAATTTTAAATAAGAGTTGATAAAGAAATTCTTACATTGGCGCCCGAACATTAGACATGAATCATCTAAACTTTTAATTGGAATATCAAATTAATTTTGAGTGAAAAATATCAATGAAAATTTTAGCTGAAAATAATATTTGGTTAATTCATTCATTCATTTGAGAGCCTTCGTTGGATATAAATTTAACTTCTACATGAAAACGTATGTCTGACTCATTGTGTTTGACTGTAATTGTAAACACTTGATTGAAATGTGATTACTTGTATTCTGATTTATCATAACTGTTTTGAAGTTTTAATTTGTGTCGTCCTAATCAATTTTGTGCGTGGATACATTTACTAGCGAAAATGGGAAACAAAACTTGTATTGAAACTGAAAAAGAAATTGAATATTTATGCAAGGAATTAGAAGGCTTGCGAGTTGAAAATGAGCGATGTCGGAATGAGATTGATAAACTAAAAAATGTGTCACTAAATCCACCATAGGGGGATGTTGTTAATATTTTATACAACAGTATTTTACATGTTTGGCAAACAGCTAGTGCTGACATTAAATTACCAAAATTCAAAGATGAATAACGAAATCCTAAGGAATTTCTAATTTCAATAAATAATTATTTTATTGTTAAATTGATTCACGAGCAATATAAACTTGATATTATTTATCATGCCCTTGAAGGTCTTGCTAAATTGTGGCTTGAGGTGAGACGGAATGATTTCACGGATTACACCGCATTTAGCGAAGCATTTCTGCAGAAATTTTATTCCGTCCCAATTCGAGTTAAAATTGAGTGTAATTGGTTGATTAGGCGATTTGACGCAACAAAAGAAAACCTACAAACTTATTTTTGGAAACAACTCAATGAAGCTCAATATTTCGTACCCAAAATAGATCCATACGAAATTCATTATAGCATTATTCAGCAAATGCCTATTCGAGTTCGAGAAGCTTTAGTAACGATTGATTTTTCTAATGCAAACGAAATTTCGCAAGTTCTCAAAAATAATAAAGATCGTAAGATTAGTAATAATAAGAGAAATTGAGTAAAATTTGGAAATATAGGATCAGATTATCAACAACTTAATGCGTGCTATTCATCACAATTAACCGGGGATCAATCGATGAACTCGTCATATTTACAGTCGACTGTGTTATCGAAATTATGTATTCTTCCTCCTAACTTGTCTGATCGTAAGGAAACGTCTAATTTTTATTATGATAGTTTAAATCGCTTTCTTAATTATACTCGAATGATTGTTAAAATTTTTAATGTACCATTATCAGCTTTGATTGATACAAAAAGTTCCATAACGTGCATATCCGAACAGTTTTATAATTATATAATATCACATAGTAAAGTAACAGCTTTTTTAGTCTCAGATATGGCGATTCAAACTGATATTAATAAAACTGTAAAGGTTATAAAAAAAAACAGGTTTCCTTACAAATCCAAATCAGTGATATTTGGGTAACAACCTCTTTCTTTGTAGTTCAGAAACTTGTAAATCCCATGATATTTGGTAAGGATTGGTGTTTGTAAAATGGAGTACATGTCGACTATAAACGATTTATGATATACATCGATGATGTCTCTGTTCCACGATCGGTAGTCGCGTTCGATCGGGTTTCGTCCGAGAGAGTGCGGACCTCCATAAATAATAATACTAAATGCCTACCTGATAATCGAGATGCATCTAATTATGATACTGCTGTCACTCAATTGTTTGAAGTGTGTGATCAAAATAATTCTTTGACTTCTTTGGTTAAAACTTTAGATATAAAGTTAGATAATACTGAAAATAGAGATGAGTTGCATACATCAGACGATATGAAGTCTCAGATACTTGTACCTGATGATAATGATCAAAGTGATATAAACCTGAAAAGTTCTTTTAACCCTAATATTTGCCCATGCGACGTTGAGAGTACACAGGTTATTTGCGCTGATAATTATGAAATCTTTCACGATGAAACTAAATTTGGTTGGTGACCTTTCGCCTTTGTTTTCTACTAATTCCTATAATAATACTGTTGAATATAATAATCAGATTAGAGAGATTTTCCAAAAATTAGGTCCTATTGAAACCTGAATTACCTCAGTAATGAAAGACTTTAAATCAGCTGTGTACGATTAATACAATCGTGTTTTGGAAAATGTTTCTGACTTTAGTTATGCAAATTTAAAATGTTTTGAGGATTTAAATTGTCTAAAAACTTCATAAACGAAAATAAATTCGGCTGGTAGTACTTTTTTGTAGGAGAATCAAACGACTGCATGTAAACTATCGCAGCTACTAGGAGTGTTACAGGGGGATCTTGTTAATGTCATACTCCAATTTGAGAAATGTCATGATTCAAAAAATGTGGGTAGGATTTTTTTAAAAGGGACCAACTTCATTTCGAATCATTTTCAAAATCTCTTTCCTAAATCAAAAAGTAAAGTTGAACTTCAGCAATATTTCGCCTCTTATGCTTATTACGGGTTTTTTAGTAATCGACATTCATGTCTCTTTCGAAATTTAATAAAAGAAATTGGAAATACTACTAGAATAAGAACAGCAATGCAAAGTTGATGACTGTTATATGCCATGATTATCGGCAGAACTTTGTAGTGTCCAATCCTGAACATTCTTTAGGTATTGAATATTAAACGACAAAGTACAACCGAGATTTATTTTGTGAACTTATAAAAGACGATTTGGTGAATTCCTATAATTTTTTTTAATTGTTAAGAAAAATCCTGAATTGCTTATGATTAGTATAAGATAGAAAGCGATCGATAGAATAACCGTGTAATTCTGAGTGCGACAGATGAAATCGCGTTCCGTGGGCCAGTTATTTATAAGTTTTTGATAATGTTAAAAGAAATGGATGTTTTATCGATCTTCTTATAAAGGGGGATAATGTAACATGTCAATTTTGATTTAAAATTATTTTTCCCGCTCGTGGAACACGATGGAGACATATTGTTGTCGTCACGTCATGTAAGTAAGGCTAGAGTGGGGTCGAGAAATGAAGGAAGCCAGTAATTTGAATCAGACGACGATTGACCGTCACCATGACTGTTAAATTATAATTTTATTTAAGTGTTTTAATCAGCGTTTCTGGGTGAGTTAATCATTTTACAGTGCTGGTGGTTCAGATAATTTGGTAGTATATAAAGTTTTATACTGTACAATATTCTCTTCAAATTATAGGGCACGCATAAGCCCCAGTTTGTGATCGAATAACGTTCTTGGTCTTATTGGAAAAGCAATATGGCTACTTAATTTGACGATTCCAGTCTGATTGGTGTGGGATATAAAAAGAAGCCTATACGTATCGATGCCTGGATTGCTTCAGACAAAACATCTCTAAAACGATAGGACGTTTTTTATCCATCAGTTTCCAGCGATAAGTAGATCAGCCAAATTTTTGTAGTAGCCGAATTTTCAATTGTTTCTTATAACATTTGCACTTTTTTATTATTATTATTTTTGCTTATGAAACTGGAAAGATATGTCTGTGTAATTTATTTATGTTCGATCGTCTTATTGTTTTTTTATAATATACTATGAAAACTGAATTTTATTTCTGTGCCATATTTCTCTAATTCATAAACCATATCCAAAGCTTTCATATTTTGTAAAGTCAACAGAATTGTTGTTTATATTTAGGAATTAAGAAACGTAAAAATTTGAAGAAATTTATCGAGGATATTTCTATCGAATAAATAAGATAAAATATAATAAATAAAATAAATAAAAGTTAATAAAGAAATTCTTACAGTACATCAATAGTGTAAGTCTTGTGTAACAAATTAGCCTCAGTTAATTTCAAGTGAAATAATAACTTATTCTCCTATAAACAATAATAAACAGAGTCACGTTCTCAGCTTCTAATTGCCGTAGAAGTTTTTGATGAAGCTTAATATTATTGTAAAAAATTAAATAACAAAATCGCTTCACTTTCACATTTGCATTATTTATCGTTGTTAAAGGAGGGTACCGAAAATTGACCCCCTCGTCCCCGCTAACGAGACTGGTACCAAATGAACGCTCTTTTTGAGTAAATCAAACTTCACAATGGGTACAACGTTGTAGAATTTAGCCTTCATACTGTTTCCTGTCATTCAATTTCAAAACTCACACTAAGAGTAAAAGTAATATGTGGGGCAGAATGCGTCTAGTGTCCCCGCCTAAAATGATTGTTTTTCTTTCATAGTGTTGAAACTTGCCTGGATTAGAGTCCTAGTGGACGTTTATTAATTCATTAAACCATAGGTCCATTTATCAAGCGGTTGCCAATCTACAAGAGCCTGTAGTTTTTACATTTTCAGGTGCTTTTTTGCCTTCACGTTAGTGTAACTAGTTTTAGGAATATACGCTCGTACATTCGAAATTAAAACAAAAAAAACTGTTATGATAGCCTGAAAGTACATGAAAAGAGCTTTTCAAAACACCGTAATAAAAGTACAATCGTATATTCCTAAAAGAAGTTACACTAACGTGAAGGTGATAAAGCACCTGAAAATGTAAAAACTTCAGGCTCTTGTATATTGACAACCGCTTGATAAATGGACCTATGGTATGGTGAATTAATAAACGTCCACAAGGACTATAATTCAGCCAACTTTCAACACTATAAAAGGGAAATAATCATTTTATGTGGGGACACTTGACGCATTCTGCCCCACATATTACATTTACTCTTAGTGTGAGTTTTTACATTGAATGGCAGAAAACAGTATGAAGGCTAAATTCTACAACGTTGTGCCCATTGTAAAGTTTGATCTATTCAACAAGAGCTTTCATTTGGTACCAGTCTCATTAGTGGGGGCGAGGGGGCCAAATTCCCATTATTCTCGGTACCCTCCTTCATACTTTTTCCGTTGGAATGTATTCGATCTTTATTACCGTGACGAAAGTGAATTTCCAGGACGCAGCATGGGGTCTCTCTAACAGTGTAACCGTCTACGCCTACGACAATAGCCATGGAAAAATCTGAGACGACCCCATGGTGCGTCCGGGAAATTCACTTTCGTCACGGTAATAAAGATCGAATACATTCCAATGGAAAAAGTATTAACTTTAACAACAATAAATAATGTGAATGTGAAAGTGAAGCGATTTTGTTATTTAATTTTTTATAATAATATTCAGCTTTATTACAAACTTCTACGGCAATTAGAAGCTGAGAACGTGACTCTGTTTATTATTGTTTATAGGGGAATAAGTTATTATTTCACCTGAAATTAGCTGACGCCAATTTGTTACACAAGACTTACACTATTGATGTACTCCTTTTGAGAACACCATCTTTTAAATTGCTGAAGATAGAACAGGTGAAAGGAAAAATGTTAAAAAGAATGAAAAATGAGCATAACTTGGTGAATATAAAAATTTGAATTAAATATTCCTCACAAATGTTGGAGTACACCTGATGGGGAGTATTTTTTCTCTCTTGACAATTTTCGAAAAAATGACTTGCTGTACAGAAAAACAGCTTTTGATTGTTCTGGCATTTCTTTAATCAATGTTTTCTCGAAATGTATCAATTTTATCACAAAATGATATTGGAATCAAAATATGCATTTTTTGAAGTAGAACAACTTTTGTTGGAAACTTTTTCCTGTAAAATCAATATCAAGAAATTTTACCTGAATTTCCGGCAACTTTGAAGGTGATTGCCAGCACCTTTACATCCAGGTAAGTGATTGTGAATTCACAGGTGCTATTTATATGTCATCTTCTACAGGTACACAAATTTTCAACCTCTTTCAAGTCATGGTAATGAACCGTAAAAATGGGCACTTTTGCATGGTCGCCACAACTCACATCTTCCACTCACACCTGGCAATCACCCATTTTTACGTTCGTCATAGTAAGTCGAACCTGTCAGATGAAAAATTTTCCTTTTTCCTATAATTACATAATTTATGTCATGGGCTCCTGTTCTATAACTAGAGAATACATACGTTGTATAAAATTGAGCCATTCTCTGCCAGAATAACGTAAACCGACTTAAGTTGTTTTTGTGCGGAAACGGTTTTGTGGCTTGCGAGGCTTCTAGTACTTAAGAAAATGATGTAGCGATCCTATTGAGGAAAACAAAAATAAATAATTACCAATTCTTTGCACGTATGATGGCCCATTTCTTGCGCGATATCCAGAGATGTCTTCTCCATTTTATTTCGAAGAGCAGCATCAGCACCCGTTCTGAGAAGTAATTTCATAGCTTCGGCTCTGTCGTGTCGTGCGCATAAATGTAATGCAGTATCTCCGTCGATGGTGACTTTGTCGATGCCACCAGCTGGCATATTTTGCACGAGAAAGTCCACGATATGGAGACTGCTACCCATTTCACGGAGGATCGCTAAGTGTAAAGCAGTCTCTCTCACGTCCTATAACAAAATAATAATGTACAAGTGAAGCACTAATTACTGACAGAGAGAGAACAATCTGTATGAATAGGAAATTGATTTACTGATGTCGGCAATGATTCTGCTAGATCCACATTTTCGGCAAAAACTTGCAATAGTTGCTGTAAATCACGATTATTTACTGCATGTTCCAAATCTGATAGGAGATCTCGTTCGTCTGCGCATGTGTTCATCACGTACCTCTTGTCTACGTATTTTGCTCTTATAAACTCGTAACGTTCCTCCCTGAAAAATAAATCAAATTTCAAATGTTAAATGAATCTTCAGTTAATGAAAATATGGCTTCATGATAAATATAGAGCAATAACCTTAGTCCAGGGTGGCCACAGAACTTCATTTTCAAAATTTACTGATTCTTCCCAGCCCAGTTTTTCATTTGCCCTGATCAAAAATATTTACAGACCAGAATTCAAGTTTTTCAAAATTTAACAAAAAATGGACAATCTTATAAGTTATTATTCTTGATGGTTATTTATATTTCCTTTTATCGAAATTCCCAGATATTTTTTTTTTTTTTTTTGAAGTCCATGATTTTTCCTTGACTTTCCCTGACAAACCAAATTCCCTGACTCTTTCATTATTTACAGGTTTTCTCCGACCTGCGGCCACCCTGTAAGTCTTAGACACCAACTTTTTATCAATCAATTAACTAAAACAGTTAAATTGAATCGTGTTTTTAAACTCAAAATGTCATAGACTCAAAATGTATACATAGAGTGTTTAACTTAATATTTCCTTCGTTCAAGCATAGTCATTGCAGAAAATAGTGCAGAACTGATTACATATGTTTTAATAATAATATTCTGACATTTTATTTCATAAACAAAACTACTGTTATGAAATATAAAATTTGATTAGAAATTGAAATTAAATAATAGACATTCTAATTTTATATTGGGGTGAAGAATTAATTTAATAGGAAATGAAATTAAAATAAGAACAATGTCATACGTTGATATAAATATGTAATTTATTAATAACAGTAACCCTAATACAATAACAAATGATTCATTTGGATAAAAGAATCATTTATTATTAGTTAATCGAAGGATCAATTAATTTAAAAAATAGTTCAATTTAAATAAATAAATTGAAAAGGTATAGTTTTTATTTAATTTTTATATTTCTACGAGAGAATTACGAAAATAAAGATATTGATTCAGTTTGACAAAACATGTTCCATATTTTTTATAAAAATACATAGTTTTTATTTAATTTTTTATATTTACATGAAAGAATTTTTTAAATGAAGATATTATTCCAGTTTAAGATAAGATGTTCGAAATATTTTATTAAAATACATAGTTTTTATTAAAATACAGATTTCATCTTTAATTTTTTTATATTTCTACGAATAGCTTTTTTGAGATAAAGATATCGTTTCAGTTTAAGATCAAATGCTCGATATTTTTCATTAAAATACATAGCTCTTATTTAATTTTTCATACTTGTACATACATCTTTTTAAAAATAAAGATATCGTTTCTTACCGATACGAAGTTTACATTCCAGGGTCATATAGAATGCACACTTTATTATTATAAAAAGTTGTTCGAAATTTTTTAATTTACACTTACATATATATATGCCAAGGCACTTGGGAGATGGATGCAGAAAGCTGTCATCCTTGGGTCCGTCGCGTCCTCAAGACACACGAGGGTTTCGCCGGCCAGTCGTTGTGATTTCGTCGTGCCCTGTGACCACCCATCTCATGGTTGTGAGACGTGGCCATAGATGTGTTTTACCGCGGTTCTACTGGGGGCTATTGACATTTTTTTAGATGGCGGTTGCTCTTAGTGGGACCCTGCTGTGGTTGTTTAACTCTTTATATATATATATATAGTTAAAAGTTTGTCATAAGGACAACCGCAGGATTTCGCCGGGAGCGGCTGCTAATCTGAAAAATTGCACCCGCTCCCAGCGAAATCGCGGTAAAATTTCAGCCGTAACCACGTCTCACGACCGTGAGATGGGTGGTTACAGTCTGCGCGAATTCAATACGATGATCCGGCGAAAGTCTCGTGCACCCTGAGGACACGGAGCGACCCAAGGACGACCGCCTTCTGCATTCTCCATGTAAGTGTCTCAGCATTTTGTTGACACGCAGGGATGCTTTTCAGGCTATTGACAAGTGAAATCTTGGCACCTCCAAGAGCGCCGATGATCAGGACGATTAGCTTATATATATATATATATATATATATATATATATACACCTCCGAGAGCACCAATCACAAGGACAATTACTCGCACCGAATACTTTGGGTACAGTCGTTGCAGTCTTTCTCCTGTCATGCAAAAATAAAACCCTCTGTACCTGAAATCAGCCCTGATGATTTCAGGAAAGCAAAAGTTTGCTCCTTCGACCAGGTCTGTTTTTCTACATTTCTGTAAAAGTTTCCGTGCATATGCTTGTCGAGTAGCTGTTGGTGACATTTTCCAAACTCTGCTTTCTTTACTTCGGCTTTTAGACGTGAAGCATCTAGATGGAATAATGACTTTCCTCACTTCTGATGTTAAAATTCAGGCCAAGGGTCTCGGCAGCTTGCTCCGCGGCTTTGTAAAGGAACGCCCCTTCGCCAATCATCTTGTGGTTTCTGACCATCTTTAGGAGAGGATCTCTGCCATTCGCAACGATGTAAGCTGTACTTAAAACAATTCGGTTATGAAGACACTGGAGATTCAGAAGTCCGCGTCCGCCTTGCTGGCGTGAAATGTATAATCGCGGAACTGACGAATTGATATGCAAGCTTTTATGCATATGCATGATCTTACGCGTGGTGACATCAAGGGCCTTAAGCTCGTTCTTCGTCCATTGAACCACCCCAAACGAGTAGAGTAGAACCGGGACGGCAAGCATGTTAGTCGCAGATACCTTGTTCAACGCCGACAGATTGGAAGACCAAATCTGTAGAAGAAGATGCTTGTATCTGCTTCGGAGAGACTCCTTCACTGATGTTACGTCCTGAATGCGGCTTTGAGGCACGCCAGTAATCTTTCCTTTCTTCAAATGAATTTTGGCACACTTGTCCAAACCAAAGTCCATCCCAATCTCTCCTGTGTAGTTCTTGACGATATTTAAAGCAGTTTGAAGTTTGCTTTTACCAGCGGCATAGATCTTCAGGTCATCCATATAGAATACATGAGTGACCTTATGCTCACGCTGATTAGTGTCGCCACAGAGGTATCCAGGAGAATTTCGTAGTGCGAGAGATAGAGGCAAAAGTGTGATGCAAAAAAGCAAAGCGCTCATACTATCCCCTTGAAAGACGCCCCTCTGGAAGGTGACATTGTTCGTCGTCAGACGATAATTCCTAGATGAGATGGTAAATCTAGTTTTCCAAAGAGGCATCAATCTCTCTATGCATCTCACTATGTGTGGATGTACCTTCAAGCTTTCCAACAGACAGATGATAAGTCTATGAGAGGTTGAATCAAAAGCTTTCCGGTAGTCAATCCAGGCCATTGACAGGACTCGCTGATGGACTGTAGCGTCTTTACAGACACACCTGTCAATCAGCAGGTTCTCTCGACAGCCTGCTACACCTTTTTTCGAGCCACTTTGTTCGTACATCTCTCGCCATACAGGCTCAATTCGTCGAACAATCCTGTTGTTTAGGACAGCTGCAAAGATCTTATACAGTGTGTTCAAACAAGTTATTGGCCTGTAATTCTCTGGTTTGGACAAGTCGCCTTTTTTCGGTAGGAGTATAGTGCGTCCTAACACTAGCCACTGCGGAATGGGCATCTCCGACTTTAAATATGAGGTGAATATGCGGGCCAAATGTTGGTGTGTAGAAGTAAACTTCTTCCACCAAAAGTTCTTGATACAATCTGGTCCAGCACCGGAAAAGTTCTTCGTGCCTCTAAGTGCTTTTTTCACCTCTTCGGCAGTGACTGATGGGCACTCCTCCTCAGATTTTATGAGGCTGTCGCAAAACTCCTTGAAGCGAATGATATTGTCAGTATCTTCCTTCAACTCTAGTGTTTTCGGGATCTTGTACACCTCTCTCCAAAAAGTCTCTACCTCCTTGGGCTTGGGTGGATTTTTTACAAAAACAGGGGGATCACTGAAGAGGCGCGATGGGTCAGCGAGAAACTGTTGATTCTCTCTGATCCATCTCTCCCTCTTCTGTATCCTCCTCCTTGCGTCAGATAACAGCCTTATTTTGTCAACAATATGCTGCTTGATTGTCAGCAGCTTTGACTTGTTTAGTGTGTGATTCAAGGTCCTTAGTTCTTGGGCGAACTTTCGAACCCTTTCCGTGAACGGTCTACCAGATGTTATGTAGTCAATCACACATTGAACACGGGACGCATTCTGTCTTGCCCATCCAATTTTCTTGTTCAGTTGATGCAAGCGTCTTCTTGTCTTTTGATCCATCGTCGGTTTGAGCCTTCGATTTGAATCAGCCAAAGCTCTCGCAGCACCATAAACTGAGCAATTGATAGTCCAGAGGTCGGACTCTTGCGAGATATCTCCACGAAGGGAGGCATCCATTTCAGCTAGATCTTGGGGCTTAAGAGGAACTTGCATGTTGATGTTCCTCCTTGTACTGAAATTGCCATCATCTTCAAGTAGGTGCCTGCTTTCTGCGGTTGGTCTTAATGGCGTTTCATCTTCGTCTGCAGCTTGTTCAAGCAGCGTTTGAGGAAGCGCTACGCGTACATATCCATTTTTGCGGAGGTAGTCGGCTTGATTTCGCAAAGACTGATGCGAAACGTGTTGAAGCTCTGGGTGTTTCTGGCACCACAGAGTATGCATACGCGCCATAAAGCCTACACGAACAGGGATAATACTGGCATCGTAGCAGTCTAGCACATCATTCTTAAGTTGATCCGTCCACTCAATGTGGGCGTTTCGCCGGTTCGTCATTGTGTTTTCATCTAAATTATTTTCAGCACCCCGAACTCTAGGATGATCGGCATTGTTTGCCGATCCATTGTCGGGTGCTCTGCGCGTTCGATCGTTTTGAACCGCATCTACAACATTTTGGTGGTTTGTTGGTTTCATTGTTGTTCCCACCAGCAGCTATGGAAAGGGTTCGTCCATCCTTGTAGAGCCCCGCGTGCAAGGATAAGGCTATTACTCTGAGACATCGCCCGATATCCCAGAGTCACCGTTAAAGACACCTCACCCAGGTGCCATGCAGCTTTCGGCACGGTTCTCACACCTTCGCTTAGGGGTTATTCCTTCGGGACCATCCCTGGACAATTGTCCGCGACTGCTTATTAATTATTGTATCCATATTCAGCAGAAACCCTTGGTACGGGGACCCTCTATCCGCAACCCGAGGACGCGTTCGGTGGCTTTGTCATAAGCCCTTCGGTTCTATTCCAAGGGAATCGAAACCGAAACCGAATGGTAGCAGAGCGTATATATATATATATTATTATTATTTATTATTATATATTTATATTATATATATATATATATATATATATGACTGTATGTTGTCACCTCCATGTAGTTGACTCTACGTTCTCGCCTCCGCTATTTTCCGTGAAAATATTTGAAACTTATATGCATATATACGTTGAGGGGGGCCTTCTGTTCAGGTTTCTCAAAAGAGGGGTAACAATTTCTCATTTTTAAATTTATATATATTTGTGATACTGGGTGTACGAAGTGACCTCCTCTATATATAAGGAAGCGCGTTAGATGCTATACGTTCTCACCTCAAGCGGTGTTGCCACGTCTGGGAGGTTGGATTCTTACCTGGCGTCCGTGTTTATCAGGTCATCTGATAATTAACTCATAATCAGAGAATAAAGCTAATTCGAAGTAGCATTGGTTGAGAAGAAACTATTTTAAAAAATGTTATTTATTATAATATATCGCTTCAGAGATCTCTCGAAAATTCGTCTTTGGCGCTAAGTATGATGTGATTGCGGTTTTTTGAATACAGATTGCTTTTGATACATGAAATTCTACTTTATACTGACAATTAGATGTTTAAATAAATTGTTCAAACAATTTACTATTGTTTTTAGCAATTTTCTCTTAGAATAGAGTTAGAATGTCGCGTTTTTTTTTTAAATTGCACTTTTTGTCCAAATTTCAATGAGAGCGAGTTAATAAATCATTTATGTTAATCAAAAAATTGTTTAACATATTTGTTACTATTTTTAAAGGCATACTCTTTCAATAATGCTAGGAGTTGCCGTTTTTTTTTTCAAATTCGCAACTTTTTGTCCACTTTTCACTTGAAATGAGTTAATATTTATTTTAATTCAGGAAAAGAATGTGATGTTTAATTCAAGATAACAAAAATAATTGGTCGAACAATGTATTATTATTGTTAATGATATTCTCTTTGCTCGATGGTAGAAAGATGCTGTTTTTTTCTGAAATTTTTAACTATTTGTCTATTTTTCACCTGTAGTGGCCTAATAATAATTATTTGAGTTGAGCAAAAATAATTGTACGAACAAATTATTGTTGTTTAGAACTATCTTCATCTATATTAATGCCAGATAGTTGCAGTTTTCTTCTGAAATTTTTTAACTTTTTGTCCACTTTGAACTTAGTGAGGTGGAAGAACTAGGTCATTAGTTGACTTCTGGAAGTTTTGTTTAGCATTAAAACAAGAAGCTTATTGCAAAACGTAAAAGAAAAATTTGACATTGCAAATATTTTAATATCAGCCCCGGAATGGGGAGAGGTGGGGGGTCCTTCCTCGGAGATAATATATCTCGTCGGTGACAATATATAATCGAGGGAAGTCAAAAATTTTTCATTTGTCGAATTCTCATACACATCGCCCGGAAATTTGTTTGAATCCACACAAAAAAATCAATTTTTTCGGTTTAGAAAAAAATGATATTCAGAGGTGTCGCAAGCCCATGAAGTTTAACACCTATTTCTCATTAGGAAAAAAGACGTTCTTGTACATTTTATTCATAATCGTCAATATTAGCTGAATCGAGTTGAAACTCAAAATTTCTCTTCACAAATAGCCATAGAACACAAGTCAAACATATCAATTATCAAATATCACCTCCCTAAGTCTGTTTTATACGGTCCCAAAAAAAAACCATATGTGAAAAAATGGGCCAGTTGAATAATAAGATGAGTGCTGAAAAGTTGCGGTTTTTTCTGAACCCTTAACATTTTTGTCCACTTTTCACTTAGTGGGGTAATGAGTCATGCAAGTTAACAAACATGCTTATTTATACAATGTAATATTGTTCATATCTATCTTCTCTTGGAGTAATGCTAGAAAGTTTCTTTCCTTTTGTAATCTGGATTTTGCTTTGACTTTTCAGTTATGAACAAATAACAAGTGAACCTCAACAAAAATAATTTTTGAAATTATATTTTACTTTCTCAAGTGAATTATTTTTGCTCTTTTCGCAATGTTTGAAAAAATTAATCACAAAAAAGCTACCTCATACAAGAGAGACAGACAGGAATCAAATAATTAGGGGAAGGTGAAAGGACTAGGTCTGAAAATGACTTGTAAAAATTTTGTTTTCAATTACAACAAGAAGTTCATTGCAGAGCGTAGAAGAAAAATTTTGAATTGAACATATTTTGATATCAGCCCCCCGCCCCCAGCAAAATATACTAACGAAAAAAAAGATATTGTTCAAAATATGTTTTTCTCTCATGTTTATATAGTATTTGTTCATAACTAGCAAGGCAAAGCAAAGTTAACCATTTTAGAAAAAACCGGAACTTTCTAACACTTATCTGAGAGACGATAGTTTTCAAAAATAATAAATTGTTTAAACAACTATTTTTATTAACTTGCATTAATCATCATATCACTAAGTGAAGGGTGCCAAAAAGTTAAAAATTTCAGGAAAAAAGCGCAACTATCTGATATTAATATATATGACATTAATATAGTTTTCAAACTAGAATGAAAAGATCTATCAGAGTCAAAAAGAAAATGTAATATTCCTATGTTGTTTTAGATACTGCACATTTCAATTTTTGTCTCTCGATAAATTCTGGTAAAGGGCATCACAGGTTTTTAAAGTTCAAATACTCCCATCTTTAAAATAAAATTGTCGTTAAAATTTGTGAAATACGTGTCGTCTAAAATCCTTTGAAAATAAAAAAACATATTTCTTGCGAAAATGATTCTGTGACTTGAGCATGCACAGCCTGCCCGACTGGAAATGAATTCAGCCAACTAAAATAATAATAATACAATATTATATGAATATTAAAAATGTTAAATTAGTTTCACTATCAAATCTTTTGAAATTACAAAATTTCATATTGTAAGCCTTGATAGTAAGTTTTAAATGTAATGATTTCATATTTCAATATGCTGAGTTGTTTAGTTTCAATGACAAAGAAAAATATTTTCTGTTTTTTTTTTAATTTTTGAATTCGTGTAATTGTAATAAAACAACTTAAAATTAAATATTGAACACTTGAAATTCAACTCAAAGAAAAACATAATTTCAAAATTAGAAGCCTTGAATGGTGCAATTTGAAAAATTGGAAGCATAGCGATCTTCTTTTGCATTATATTTCAAAATTTCGAACGTGGTAATATTTCAAACCTTTAGTTGAAGATTTTCACGAATGAATCATTTCAAATATATTTGATTGGAAGATTCAAAGAATGAATAAAGATTCTGAATGACTAGCTACAATTTAAATGATTTATATTCGAAAAGTTAAAAATTATGGCTTGCTTAAAATCCAAACAGATAAAAAATGTTTGATATGAAATTGAGACCTCAGTAATTGAATACATTTGATCAATCCTGACTGGTTAACATTCTAGGGTTCTGAATTTTCATGTTGAACGCTGAACTTTCCATTCTTCTCTTTCAGAAGTATAATTTTGCAATTAAAATTGAAATTATAAAATTGAGAAAAGTACAATTGTCAATTAGAAAAATGTTAATTTTCAGACGATTTTAATTAACTTAAAATAATTTAAAATTTAAAGGGGAAGTGTATAAAAACGTTTTAATATCGCAACACTAGGTATTTAAAAATTGGTCCAGTTCTTAATGAAGTTGAGATTTGCTTAATTTTCAACACTTCGTATGAGAAATGTTTTTATTTTTAATGTTGCGTACTTGAAATTTCTTTATTTCTAACATTTTTTTAGAATTATTCAATTGTAAAAGTTTATGATTGAAAATTTTTCTAGCTTGTACTAACAATTTAAAATTCTGAAATTTCGGAAGCTTAGACTTTGAACAATTCAATTTAGTTTTTCACTTTTTAATTGTAGAATTGAAATCAGTTTTAATTTCAAATTGACGAAATTCTACAGTTTTCAAGTTTAAATTATTAGGATTTGAACGCTTCGAATTATAAATAATACAACTCGAATTTAGTTGAATTTTATATGATCCAATTTTCAAAATTTTAATCTGAAATTATTCAATTTTGAACAGTTTTGAATTGTCCTGTTTCCGAAACTTCAATCTGAAATCTTTTGATTTCGAGATTCTCCAATTAAAAATAAAATGCTTGGAGTATTAACGCTTTGAAGCAATACTAATATAACAAAAACTCCTTTCTAATGTAAATGTCCACTTTTAAAATTTTGTTATCAAAATTTTCGTATTTTGAGAGCACCTAATGAAAAAAATTTTTATTTTAAAGTTATTCAATTTCAAGCTCTTCTATTAAGAAGTGAGACGAATGAAATTCTTTTCTATTACATTAGAAATATTGTACTTTTGTCCAAATTTTGCCTAGGTAATCTAAAATTGTATTTTCACATTTTTTATTTTATTAATGTTATGAAATAAAGATCCAGACATTTACAGCCAGTTCATGAAAAATGTAATTTACAGGTTTCGGATTTCTGATACTATTTTCGCTATTGGCCACTTTTTTTCAGCGATGATACTATTTTGACAAAAATGCTACTAATGTCACTAATTTTGCACGTTCCCTCTTAAAATATATTTATATATTTTCGCAGATTGGTTAAAATAACATGTCCAACATCTCAAGTATATAAATACAAGAATAGTCCCAACGGATAATATAACACAAATTTATTCATAATACTTTTAATTCATCTATTCTTTATTTCCTTATCAGGCCTCGGGTTATAAGACATTTTCGATTTTCTTTTCGAAAACAGATTTTTCAAAATTGCACCATTTCAATTTGTAACACATATTGGCTGAACATTTTAAAGTTAAAAACGAAGGAAATAAAATAATTTCAAATTCGAATATTAAAAAATGGACAAATGTACATTTCAATCGTACTGTTGCAAATTTGTATAATTTCCAAATAGAAGCCTAAATAATTCTCGATATATTTCAGCTTCAATATTGCTTAAAAATTCATTGTATCATATTGAAAGAGTGTTCAAATCAGCAATTTGATGAAAATGTAATTTTCTTCAATACTAAATAGATATCATCCATTATTCAGTTTTATAGTATACAATGAAATAAATAAAAATTGGAATTGATATCTGGATATTTAACTATGAAACGATGATCTACAAATATTAGGAGGTTAAACCTAGATATTAAAATTTAGAAATTCAATTTTAGACTTAATTTTAAATTTTGAATTTTAAAAAAATTGAATCAAATTAAATTAATTGAATTTAAATTCGTATAATTAATTTTAAAAAATTTTAAAATTCAAAGTTTGAAACAGATTTTCCTTTTGGAACTAGATTCGAACAAAATAACAGGCACTCAATATCGCTGTCGTTTTTCCTTTTGAAACGTGCGATATTTCAGTGGCAGTTTATGGTTAGGGGGAAGGGTTCCGGCATGATGGCGACATTGCCACCTCAGGTAGTGCAACCTGTCTTTTCAAAAGTTTCTAAATTTCTGGGACACGATGGCGACAAAATTATACCTACCTTTTCAAATCATCTTCAATCTTACTGGAATCTGTGAGGTCCGTCATAAATTCGAACCTATTCATTTCTATTTATTACTTTTTACGGTAAGCTCGGTAAATAATAAAATTCTTCTCCAATTTCCCAGTAGAGTGGGTCGAAAATAAATACTTTTGAAATTTGATGTCGCTACAACGCGTAAAATAAGCTTATTGGGGTTCTGAAAAGTATGATTAATTTGAAATAGTTTCACATGCAGCTTGGTTACCCTTACTCGAAAAAAAGGTTGAAAATCTTTCTTGTTTGCAGAGTTTTGAACTTATCTTGAGGTTTGAAGACCAAGGAATCGAAATTGTGAATACAACAAATTTTAAAATTTTTTATTCTCGTATTCAATGAAATAATCTTCATAACTTGTGGATTAAACATTTTTCTAAGCACGTGTGAGCTTTTTATATATAAAAATATTGTATTTAGGCTTAGACATAATCTAGAAAAAAATGCACAAGACCCATTATTCGAAATTAGAATTACAATAATTTATTTTTTATTTAATTCCTGGGCCTTGTCGATTTTTTCTAGAGTATTTCTATGCATGAAAATTCCAGACATGTTCAAGAAAATCATAAAATCACGAGTGAAGGCTATATTCTATCAAAGAACAAATTCCAAATTTTGGAAAGCCACTGTAATTGTAATTTCGACTCCTGGGTCTTGTGCGTTTGTTTCTAGTGTATTTCTAAGTCTGAAAATTCCAAACATACAAAAAAATTCTGACATCACGAGTGAAAAAATTTATCATGTCAAATACCGAATTTCAAAATTTGAAAAATGACTGTAAACCTCATTTCGACTCATAGTTCTCGTGGATTTTTTTCTAGTGCATTTCTATATTTAAAAAGTACACACCTGCTCAGCAAAATCTTTAAACCACAAGTTAGAAAGATAATTTTACTAAATACAAAACACAACATTTTAAACATTGGCTGTGTTTCCAATTTTGACTCCTGAGCTTTTAGGCCAGTGGAATGAGACATAAAAATTGAGTCAATTGCTCGGACACATTTGCCTGACGCTTTAAGCTTGGTTCATCCAGGTTTTCGCACTTCGTAAGCTCGCTATTGCGCGCTTCTCGAGCTAATCCTCTCTTAGTAAACTTCATCGTCATGACTTGCTTTTCGTTTAATTACGTCAGTTTTACATAAAAAGAACTAATTTACTTAAGGTTCTCTCGACCTTAAGGAACACATTCTCATCAAGACACTCGCGCTTCGCGCTCGATATTTGGTATTCGCGCTTCGCAACGACTATATGTTATGTTTTATGTTCTTCAGATGAAAATTATTAAATTTGTATTTGATATCAAATGAAGAAGCGAATTCCGTTACTTCAGCGTATATTTCCGTATCTTTCTAATAAATCATACAATTTGAAAGATTTTTTCCAACTACCTGCAAAGGGGATAAAAGAAGTATCTAAGACGTTTTTGGAACATCTATATGATAAATTTTAAAATGGTTATTGAAAAATGGACATTTGACAAAAACCGTGGGGTGGGGGGTCAAATATTACACAAATCTAATACGTTCTCTGGATGAGAATGTAAAAATACAAATGTTCAAGTACCGTGAGCATTAATGATAGTTATTTTATTGTTTTAATGGTTAGAAATAGTATTGAGAACATAAAAACAATGATGTATTCTGAAAAAACACACACGAGATGGAAAAGAAATGAAATAAGCAAAGTTTCGATGAGAATGCGCCCACTTATCGGAGTGATTTTTTCACTGTTAATGACCTTTTTTACGAATAAAGCAAAAACTACACATCCTATCAAAAAGTGACCAATGACGAATTTGTAGATCTTTTTTTTACGCACAAATTTTGTTAAATCATCATTTGTCGTATCTTGCATAGTTTTACCGTAAAATTGAATTTATGGATTTTTCATTATTTTTTGTGCAATAAAAATGTGAATTTTCGATTTCCCCAGAAAATTCAAAAAGTCGTTATGATAATCTTGTAGGATGTGCACAAAGAAACATTTTTCTTCTCTTGACTTTTTTTCTTATCGTGCGTTGTTTGGCTGAAAATGTTAATTTTCGTTTCTTCTTTTGGATTTTGAAAATGCTGTAACTCTGAAAATTTTCATTTTATCGAAAAATGTCATGCGAATAAATTGTTTAAATTTTTTAATACTATGAACAGCCGCACTTATGATTTTGAAATTTTGAAAAAAATGGTCTCAAAAATTTTCAAAATGCTTTAAATTTTCGAATTTTTATCCAAAATGTCTGGCTAACGAACTTGACCTTTATTTTAGGACACTTGAAGAGTATACCAAAGCCCAATCCAATCTGTCAATTCTTTCGAAAGTTATCGTGCTAACAGACTAAAAATCTACATACACACATACATACGTACAGACAGACAAATTCGTAAAAACCTGTTTTTTGGGTTCAGGGGTCTCAAAACGTGGACATTTGACAAAAACCTGGGGGATCAAATTTTACACAAATCTAATACCTTCTCTGGATGAGAATGTAAAAAGCCTTTGCATATACATTATTCGGACATATAGCTAGAACAAACCAAAAGCCGCAAAAAAATCTAAAGGTATTGTTTTATGCGTCTCCGCCATATCTCTAGGAGTTTTCTCAATCATGCGAAAAAAATGATTATTCAACTATGAAACTGATTATTCACTATGAAAATCCTATGAATATGTATTGTATATAGATTTGAAAATTGGGGAAATTATTTTAAAAAAAGTAATTGTCCTATCAAAAAACTGAAGACATATCTGGATTCGTCTCGGCCTTATCTCTAGGAATTTTTTTAATAATGCGAAAAAAATTATTATTAAACAATTATATTGTTTATAATATTCATCATTTGTTCAAAAAATATGAAACAACAAGTTAAAACGAATTGATGAATATTATAAACAATATAATTGTTCAAATAATCATTTTTTTCGTATGATTGAAAAAACTCCTAGAGATATGGTCGAGACGAATCCAGATATGTCTTCAGTTTTTTGATAGGACAATTACTTTTTTTTAAATAAATTCCCCAAATTTCGAATCTATATGTTCAGCTAAATTCAGGGTCGTTAAAATTATATATAATGCAATGAATCGTAGTATGCGTGCCACATTACGTTATCCAAAAAAAAAAAGTAAATCCGTTACAAACTGTATGGAACCCTTCAACTGTAAGAGAAAATCCTTTTGCAACATATTGAGTGAGAACTTAATCTGGCGAATAAAAAAATATATCAGTTTGTTTAATATTATCAATTTTTCTTAGTAGTAAACAGTTTGCAAATCTGATATGATGTTAGTACTAAGTTAATTATCACTCAGTACGGGTAGCGAAATGTTTCTAGTTTTTAGCTCGTTTAACAATGTACGCGATTTGTTCAATTGCAGTGTTAATATTGTTGCCGGTCGTGCAACGTTTTGCAAATTTAATATTTGTTAGATTTTGACATTTTCAAAATTTCCCACACAAAAACGCAACACATGCAATTTCCGCTGAAATCTTAGGAGTCGAATTGCAAAAAATGCAACTTTTTTTTTTTTTTATACCATTAAGCCATTTTTCTTTCGGCGAGCCTCTAGGGGTAAGCGTGACACTACCAGATTCGGGTAGTGTTTCTAGGTGGATAGTTTCTTGTAGTAAATAACTACAAGTGTGGGCTCACCACACCCACGACCGCCAACAGCAACGCAGTAGTATTATTCTCGAACGGTCACCCATCCAAGTACTAACCACGCCCAACACTGCTTAATTTCAGTGATCTAACGGGAACTGGTGTTTCCAGCGTGGTATGGCCGTTGCCATATTAATTTTTAAAAAACAATAATTTGCGTTATGCATACAGTTTTCCAAATCATATAATAGTCTCTTTTAAATGGAAAGAAGTAGAAACGACTGGGGAGTGAGAAGCAAAATAATAATTTGTTTATAATTAATAACGTTTCCAATTTGTAAACAGTTTGCAAATGCAATATGACGTTGGTAATAAGTTGATTATCACTGAGTACGATTTGCAAAATGTTTGTAATTTTTCGCTAGTTCATAAAAGTAACTAATTTGTTTGATTGCAATTTTATTGTTATTGCCGACCGAGGAACGTTTTGCAATTCTGATAATTTTCAGATCACGAAATTTCTAACATTTGCTGCCCAAAAACGCAACCTTCGCAATTTTCGATGACATTTTAGGAGTCGAGTTGCAAAGATGTAACAACTTGAAGAACGATAATTTGCGTTATGTATTTAGTTTTGCAAATCATACAATAGTCTCTTCTCAATGGGTAAAGGCAGAAACAACATTCTGCAAAATCCTTCGGTATTTTCGCTCAGGGGTGATTAACAAAATATTAATTGGTTTATAATTAATAATGTTGCCGCATCACGACGTTTGACAAATTTGATACAGGATAGAGACTGAGTTTATAATTACCCACTCAAGTTTGCAAAATGTTTTGAAGGTTCGTGGAGCAATAGGCGTAAAATTTTGCAATTTAATTTCTTTAAATAAATTGCCAACCCAATCACGTTTTGAAAAATTTTAGATTATGTTCAACACATGAGAAAAAAATATACCATTTTTTTTCAAGATCTTCGGAATTTTTGTTAATTGAATAGCTATTTTCACTGGTCTATTTGGCGACTTTTTTCTAGTACATTTTTGTCACTGGAAAATTCTCAAGTACCCCGAAAAATTCTTTTCCCATTTTGAACCCCGTTAATAAATCTTCTGAAAATTGAGGTGGATTAGTTAGGAATTATTTCTCAGAAAAATGATTGACTGAAATCCCAGAAAAATTGAGAAGATTTTTCTGACCTTCAGATATGTAAGACAAAATTGAATCTCAAGAAAATGTAAAAACTCTGTAAACAAGAAATTTTTTAGAACTTTTTTTCGAGGTCAGGTAACCAAGCTGGCATGTCAATTGATTCTAAATTAATTATACTTTTTCAGGATCTCAATACGCTACTTTTCACGCCATTGAAGTTTGCCACAGATATGGACTTGAAACTTATGTAAAATCTCATATTATTCTTACTCTTGAGTTTTTGAAATTACATTTCGAAATAAAAAAAAGAATGATATAATATATTTACGTGACAAATAACTTGAAGAAAAGTCATAATTAAAGTATTTTACACACATCCTAATTCATTTGAAAAAAATCAAGAAGTATCTTCTTTCTAACCCAAAAAGTGACTACATGTAAATAATATTTTGTTTTGAAATCAAAATAATCCATTAAAATTCGATAGTTTGCTGGAATACGGAGTGAATTGGAAAGATTCTAATTTTTGACTTTTTACCATGAATGAAATATCGTTGAAATCGCCACAAAACGTAGACTTCAAATATAATATTAATAAATTAACGATTTAAATTTTTTTTTAAATCATGTTCCGTATTCCACTCTTCATTAGTAGAAAGGACCCCCCGCTAGGAAGGGTCCGCGAAAGAGATCTCAGAAGAGAAACAGGTATAGAAAAGACTAGGTGATGAGGTGGGTGTACCTGAGCTATTGAAACTGGACATTATAAATAGTGCTACTACACTAATATAATTGTGGAGTTTTCGAACAATAAAATTAATCTCTTGTCAGTTTGCGTTCCAGTTTGGAAATTTTCGATCTAATTTATTACTCTAAAATTTGAAGCTTTTCAACTTTGAAGACGCATAAAATCAATTTAAGAAACAAAATTATTTTAAAGATTTATGGTCTTCTTATATTATTGGGTTATTATGAACGTATTTTTTATTTGCTTTTCCAACTTTATTTTTATTCCAAATATTGGACAGGTAATTTTAAAAGCTTATACTTTGGAAAAATGTTCATTTCAGGTCTTGATTTGTGCGTACATTTCCAGTTTAAAGAATTTGAAAATGCAGTTCTCAATAATCAAAGAATAATTAATAATTGAAGGCATTTAGAATTAAGATTTTTGATTAGAAAAGTTTTCAGGGTGACCTCCATTTTTATAGTTTCTGTCTTCTGGTTTTCTCTCGTTTCTCCGGCTTGAAATTAGAGTTATGTTCTGGTTTGGAAAAAAAATGCTCTCTTTGTGTAATCCACACTTTTTTACATATGAAGAAATACAGTTGTCGATGAGCATCAGCCGACTTTGTGCAAGAAATCTGTTGGCTTTTAAATATATAATAAGTACAATCAGAAAATTGTTGTGTCATGAAGGAAAATATAGAGATATCTTCTGTCGTATAATAGCTATAACATTTTTGGAGCTCTGGTTGGCGCGCGAATGTGAGAGCACGCGTGGAAAAAGGCAAGTTGGATTTTCGGTAGTTTTTGCGGTAGTTAGTACGATTCTGAAGCTGGAAAGTTGATCAAATGGTAGCTGGATGGGTGGAAATCTGTGGGAAGTGTTATACAAAGTTGGGATTAAGTAGAAGCAGTGAATTTTCCTGATTTTGTTCTGAGCATTGTACAGATAGTGAGGTTATCGAAGAAAACGGAAATGGAACTGGAGGTTCTGAAGAACACACCAAGGAGGCAGCACAAAACGATTGGACTGTTCTAAATGACAACAGTGACGTGCAGGGGGAGTTGGAGGAAACAGAGTGTCAGTTGACAGCTGTTGGAACTGAAACGGAAGGTCTATCGAAAGAAAAGAAAAGAAGGAGTAGACCGAAGAAAGAGGATAAAAACAAATTGGCGGATGCCAAATGTGCGGAAAAAATGGACAAATTCATTATAAAGAATAATGAATTGGCCTTTGGGGTGAGTTTAAAAGAAGCGGCTTTCGGCAAAAGCACAAAATTGAAGAAAACCCCGAATGGTTCACCGACACGGTCTCATGGAGAGAAAAAAGATAAAACAGTGAGTGGAAATTATTTAGGCTATGAAGAAGACGAAAGGGACCAAAAGGGGGATGGAAGTGAGCAGCGAAGCGAAGTGAATTTAAAAGTGGGGGTAGAGGGCCTTAACAAGGATGTGATGGAGATAGGCGTTCAGCCAGAAGTTGTGCCAAATATTATAAGCAGTGTAAACATTGATACTGTCAAGGATCAAGTTGAGGATATCAGTGCGACAGAAAGAAAGGAGTTACAGAAAATTTTTTGGGGAGTTTTGGACAAGTGGTGGAATGAAAAAGGAAAATTAGAGATCGGGATAGTGTCGGAAGAAGTGGGAAAGGTGAAGAAACTTGTAGAGGAAGTCAAAGTCAACGGGGACAAATGGAATGCTGCTCTTATAATTATAGAAAAATCAAGACAGAAGGAGGAAAAATGGAACAACGAAAAATAGTTATTGAATCAGGAAATAAGGGATCTGAAGATAACAGTAAATGAACAGAAAGAAAAAATTTCGCGGTTCGAGTTGGCAGGAAATAAAGAAAATACAGGGCCGCAGGAAACGAGCCGCAAAGAAAAGATTTCAGAAATTCCACAATTACAAGTGCAAGCACAGGAACAAGAACCCGGGCAAGAATAAGAAGCAGACAGTTGGATGGGAGGTTTTGAAGAAGTCGACAGACTTGCTGAAGAAGATGAAAATTCTAGTCAAAATAAGGGCCGACCAGAACTACTCAGTGTCGAAGAATTGAAGTGGGAACTAGAGGAGTGAAAAAAACGGAAGAACTTCATAAAGGTTAGAGGTTTTAGGGCAGTGGGGAAAAACCTGGACAAAGAAATACAGGGTGTGATAAGTGAAAGGACGGGAGACAAAATACGTATTAAAGAATTGAGAGTGATCGGAGGGGGAACCCTGGTGAAGTTAGATTCCTGGAACACTAGGAGAAGACTGATGGAGAGAAAGAAGAGGTTTAAAGGGACAAAAATCACCATAGAAGATGACCTGACGGAAAGACAATCGGAAGTGCAGAGATGGATAGAGAGGCAAGTATGGGAAGCTAAACAGAAAGGGAAACAGGCCTCCTCAAGTTACATGAGATGGCAAATAGACGGTCAAAAATTTGTTTGGGATGAATTGAAAGGAGTGACTGAGAAGCAGAATTTTCGTAGACCAGCATATTAGTGATCTACGAGTAATTGTATGGAACATTGCGGGAGTAACTAAGATATGGGACACTTGGGATTTTTTGAAGAACTTCGATTTAATAGTACTACAGGAGACTTGGCTGGAGAAGAAGAGAGAAGAAGACGTGTTATCAAAATTAGATAAAAATTTTGTATGGATAACGAAGCCGGCTGTGAGAGTCAACAAGAAAGGAAGGGCGAAGGGAGGGCAATTGATAGGAATAAGAAAAAGTGTGAGTGAAGGGGTTCATGTGTGAGTGGGAATATGGTTTAATTTTAAAAGGTGGGAAATTTGAATGCAATGAAAAGATGCTGAACATTGTAACGGTTTATAATAATGTTGGAACTGCGAATGTGATAAGTGAGTTGAATGTTATTGTAGAAGAATCTATGAGAGAAATGGAAAATATTATATTAGTAGGGGACTGAATTGCAAGGATAGGCGAGGAGCAAGGGAGGGTAGATGTGGACGAGAGTGAGAGTGAGCTAGACCAAAATTATTTTGAAAAAAGATCTTCAGAAGATCCAATTTTAAATGCAGAAGGGAAAAAATTGATTAATTTTTGTGAGGACCACGGATTGATAATATTGAACGGAAGGACGAAAGGAGACAGGGAGGGGAAACTAACGTATATCTGTGAAGCTGGGAGTTTGGTTTTGGACTACGTAATTGCAAAAGACAATAGGGAGGTTAATGTGATTAAAGAATTGAAAATAGAAGCAAGAGTAGAATCGGACCATCTGCCAGTGACCTTTAAACTTGACATTCAGGGGGGAGAAGACGACATGTTTGTTCTTCATAAAAATATAGATATCCAGCCAGGAGTAAGAATGATTTGAGAACAGGATAAGGAAGAGGAATTTGAAAAAGCTTTAGAACGTAATTGGGAGGAGCCTGAGGAAGGCAGTAGCTGGGAGGATAGATGGGAAAGAATTATACAGAGCATTAAAAAAGTTGCAGCAGAATTAGGAATGGTTAGGAAGATAGGAAACAACAAAAAAAGTTCAATTAGGAAGGTAAACAATAGTAACTCATTGGAAGAGGAAAGTAAACCTTTAAAACATAAGGTCTGGAAAACATTAAAGAAATTTCTCAAAACTAAAAGCGACAGGGACAGGGAGGAATTCGTGAAGGAACGGAACAGTCTGAAAAAATTCTTTGCTGGAAAGAAACGAGAGAAAAGGGAAGAAAATTGGGGGAAAGTGGCGGAGAGTAAAAAAATGAGCGAGTTTTGGGGGGCATTAGGTAATTTTAGGCCTAGGAAAAGAAAAAGGGGAAACAAGATCAAAAAGGAGAAGTGGAAATCTCACTTTCAAAAGTTACTAGAGGCAGATAAAATTAGTGAAGCAGAAACCAGAACTCTTGATTTGGCGAGAGACAAAGAGGTAGTTGAAGACCTTAGCAGAATAATGGAGGCAGGGAACGGTGAGAGTTTTTTAGAAGAGGGAGAGGGAGAAGATGACCTAAATAGAGAAATAGATGCAAAGGAAGTAGCACAATGCATAAAAAAGATAAGAAAGGGGAAATTGCCAGGAGAGGACGGGCTGTCGATAGAATTTTTACAAGGTTTACCTACATGTTGGTTTGAACAAGTCCACAGATGCAAAAATGGTATGTGGAAGGAAGGGAGGCTAGGAAGAGGTTGGGAAAAAGCAAGAATCTTTCCTAAATTCAAGGGAGGAGACGAAGATGATACTGGTAACTATAGGGGAATAGCACTTTTAGATGTGGGATACAAGGTCTTGGCTAAAATAATAGATGAAAGAATTAGAGGGCGGTTGGAGAAGAAAGGTCTATTTAAAGAAAGTCAAGCAGGATTCAGAAAGGGTAGGGCAACAAGAGATCATATTTTTGCGTTGAACTCGATGATAAACAACAAGTTAAAAAGGGAAGGGGGGAAACTGTACGTAGCTTTTGTAGACTTCAAGAAAGCCTTTGATTTGGTGGACAGAGATATTCTTTTTGCTAAATTGGAAAAGATTGGGATAAAAGGTAGAATGTTGAGAATGATCAAAACTATATACACTATATACACTATATACGTGTTTGTAGAAGATTTAGAGGAAGAGTGGGAAAGGAAAAAAGAAGGAGGTACAGTAATAGGAAACACGAAGGTTCATGCATTAAAATTTGCTGACGATCTCAGTCTGGTAGCGGATTTTGCTGACGGCTTAACCGAAATGCTCAGAACTTTAGAAAGATATCACATTAAAAATAAACTCCAAGTTAATGTAAATAAGACAAAAATCATGATATTTCGAAAAGGAGGGAGGAGAAAGAAAGAGGAAAAATGGAAAATATTTGGAGAAGAACTAGAAGTAGTGGATCGATATAAGTACTTGGGTTTTTGGTTTTCTACGGCGGGGACTTTTAATAAGCATCTACAAACTTTAGCAGGAAAAGCACAGAGAGCTATCAACGCAGCATGGGGGGTGATGAAAAGGGCAAGAATAAATAATTTAGGAAGAAGACTCTACTTGTTAGACACTTTAGCAAAATCAGGGGCCCTATACGGGGTTGAAATGTGGGGGTGGGAAAGGTCAGAGGTTATGGAAAAAGTGCAAGGAAGATATATAAAAATGATAATGGGATTAGATAGAAATACGCCAAATTATATTTGGAGAATGGAAGCAGGGAGAAGAAGTCTAGAAATTGAGGCGAGAAGAAGGGCAAGTAGATACATTTTAGAAATTTTGAGAATGGGACGAGATAGACTACCTAGGATTTGCCTGATGGAGGAATTAAGAGCGATTGATAATAATAACGCATCCAAATGGGGAGAAGTATTGAAAAAAGCAATGGCCGAAGTAGGAGACGGGGAAACATTACGCTTAATGAGGAATGAAGGAAGTGAAGGCAAAATACAAAGTAATTTAGAACGAGGGATTATAAGAAAGTCAGAACAAGAAATTCAATCTGATTGGGGAAAAATCGACAAATCAAAATACTGTCAGCTATACAAAAATTACAAAGAGGGATTTCAAAGGGAGAAATACTGGGATTTAAAGAAGGCAAATGGGGAGTTAAAGGAACAGTGGGCAAGACTGAGATGTGGGAACGTAGGTTTGTCAGAAAATAAACGGTGCAGCAATACATTATGTAGATTGTGTGGAGTATCGGAAGAAAATTTGGCTCACATTTGGATTTGCGAAGAAGTAAGAAGAATAATTAAAAGGGACCTGGTCAGGGAGGTTGATTCTAGGTTACAAAAAGATCCGCATGACGAAATTGAACAGAAGCTAATAAATATTCTGAAAGAAGAATTGAGCTATGAGCTCTGCAGATATGCGAAAGAATTCGAAAGACTTGCGAGAGAGAGTGTAATCAAGAATCTAGATGTTGGGGTTGAGTCGGAAGAAAATAGTGATATAGAGGAGTAGCATAGCCTAAGGCCAGGAGAAACTGTAATATAGATATAGAAATATGTGATGATTTAATTGTTATCTGCTCAGGTAAAAATTCTAAGAGAGAAAATATGTATCTTCGTTTTATTTAATTATTTAAGAGGGCAACAAATATTGTAAAAACTGTAAAAGTATACAATGAAGACAATAAATACTATACTATACTAGCTGTAACATTTTTAATATTTCAAGTACATTTAAATCGTTTATAAATTTATCATTTTTAAATTGATGATGATACTTTTCAAAATTCAAACAATGTAACTTGAAATTGCAAACTCAAAGTTTATGAAAGATAAATATTTAACATTCATAGTTTAAAATAAAAACACAGAGCTCAAAAAGTGTAAAGATTCAGGATTGACCAATTTTTTTTAACAGATATCAATTTCAGTTATTTTAATCTTTATCTATTTTGATTTTACACAATACAATTTTTAATTCTTCAACTTCAAATCGTTTGATATTGAACATTTTCTTTAGAACTATTATTTATTTTAGAAGTTTTCCAAGAGAATATTTTTCAAATTGAAATTATTAATTTGTCTGAATCTCAACAAAATATCGGACAATTTTGGATTCCATGGAAAATAATTCTACCTGGACAAAAAATAAGGTGAAACATAAATGCTATAATATGCTGCCAATGTTTGAAATTGCTTGATGTTAATCTTCTTAATTCGAAATTTCTTATATTTAATCTGAATTTATTCAATTTAAAACTGCTTATCAAGGCTCTAATGAGAAATTCTGAAATGTTTAATAGCAAAATTGTCATGAAACTTTTTATATTTGAATTGGCATCTACTTTTCTGTGAAATTTGACATTCAAAACCTCCAAAAATTAAGAAATTTCAAACCAAAGATTTTGGAATTAAAACTTTGAAAGTAAGTAAATTTTAGTTTCAAGGCCTCATATATTCGAATGTTTCAGAATTACGCATTCCAAACTATAATTTTAAAGTCAAATTATATACATTTTACAGATGGTAAATATATATTAATAATAAATATCATATCATGTAGTATTAAGTAATATTTAAAGTTATCGTATAGATTTTTGTACTAAAAAAAATCAAAATAGTGTCATAAAATTTGTAATGGGGGGACGGCATTTAAAAATAGAAGAAAGTATGTTTACGTAATACTTGAACGACCTCTTATGCTTATTCCGAATTAAAAATGGTCCAATCCGGAATAAAAAAGGATGAATGTTTCAAATACATATCTACAGGCACACAGCAAATGTACGCTAAGCAACAAATGACCTGATTGTTCAATCAATGCTTAGAAAAAAAGTCGCATGAAGATATTTTCGAAAGGACCATTCCTCAATCTGACAATTACTTCGTTTATAACAATTGCAGAACTATAAAAAATAATTCAATTTTTTGAAAATTGTTCCGAGAAAAAAACCGCATCTAGATATTTTAGAGACGAATCTAGAGGTTTTTTCAGTTTTCCGACACAATTCTTACTATCTTCTAAATTATTCACATTAGTTTCCAATCCATATCTACAAGCACACAGAAAATGTACAATAAGCAACAAATGCCTCAATTGTTTAACAAATAGTTAGAAAAAATAAAACAAAAAAGGCATATCGAGATACTTTCGAAAGGAATTTTTCAATCCGACAATTACTTTTTTTATAACGTTTGCAAAACTATGAATAAAAATGTTTAAAATCGTTGAAAAAAAAAAAAAAAAAAAAGAGATATATTTTGAACCAAAATTGGAATAATTAGTTTTGCAGATAGAAAAATGAATTTTTAACCAAATAGTTACATTTTGAAATAAATAGTTAAATTTTCAACCAAAAATATGAGATTTTGAGAAAAAAGTTAATTTACGACCAAATGAATGAATTTTTAACTTACCACTGACACATTTTTAAAGAAAAGTGGAGTGAAACTTTTTAGATAAAAAAATTATTCTTCCACAAAAACAAAAGAATATCCAAACAAATAGTTATTTTGAAAAAAATAGTTCAATTCTGAACGAAAAATATTAATTCTCAACGAAACAGTTAATTTGCGACCAAATGATTGAATTTTTAACTAAAAAAGATAAATTCTCAAACAAAAATAGAATAACTAAATTTTCAGTTGAAGAAACAAATTTTCAACAGAAAAAAAGCAAATCATCAACCAGTTAACTCTAATGGAAAATGACAAATTTTTGAAAAAATAGTTGCATGCTCAAACAGAATGATGACTTTTTAACAAATAAGAATAATGTTACATATAACCAAAAACATGAATTTTCGAAAAAAATTAATTGTCGACCAGAAAGTTGAATCATAAACTTGTGAGGGATACATTTTGAACCAAACGTGGAATAACTAACTTTTCAGTTAAAAAAATTAATTGAAAAAAAAGAATTTCCAACAAAATAGTTACATTTTCTAATGAATAGTTTATATATAAACCAAAATAATTAATTTTAAATAAAACAGTACATTTATGAAAGAATATTTGAATTTCCTACATAAAATAAACGGAATTCCAACAAAATAGCCACATTTTCAGATTAATAGTTCAATTATCACCAAAAAATATGAATTTTCAACAAACCATAAATTCTCAAGCTGTTAGTCCACTTTTCTACAAAATTTTCAAATTTTGGAGCCAAAGAGACGAATTTTCCACATAAAAGTTCAGTTACGACCAACCAGGTGAATTTTAAATTAAAACCATGTATGCTCAACCAAAAAATGCATTATTTACAATGTAGTTCAACTTTAAACTAAGTGGTTGATTCTTATGCAAAAAAATGTATTCTTAATGAAATATGCTGCTGAAATATGTTGGATAGGTAGTATTTCAACCAAAATAGATTTTAATTTGAAAACAAAAACAGTTGAATTCAACTAAAAAACGACAAATTTCGAACAAAACAGCTGAATTCTCAATCAAAACGGAATAATTTTCAACCAAGCAGTTAGATTTTCAGTCAAGAAAATTGATTCTCAACAATAAAAAAAGAACTTAAAATTTCCAATGAAACAGACTAATTAAAAAAAAAACAGTTCGAAAAAATTGACTTTCACCATTAAAAAAATTTTTTATTTCCGATATTATATCCTCCATTTTGGATTTTTGGAGCCTGATACCAAATTCGGACTCAGCGACCTTGAAAAACTTACAAATACTCATTTGCATAAAAATTCAACGATTTTCAAATTTTGGTATCGGCCATTTTGAATATTGGAATTCTGATACCAAATTTGAATTCAGCGGCCTCAAAAACATAAAGATACTCATTTTTATAAAAATTGAACCATTTTCAAGCTTTTATATTCACGATTGAATCTCACTATTTGACAGTTTTCAAATTTCGGCCGGCGAAAGGCACTACCGATTCACTGAGAGTAAATGCAGTATTGCCAAATCACGCAGGTGGGAAGGTGTGCTTCTTACCTGTGATTGGATTTATATATGCTGGAGGTGAGAACGCACAGTTTGTATCTGCTAGTATGCGACACTAGCGCCGGTGATATATACCCGAACTAGGTGGGCGATACTGCTGATAAACGATGAACGTTGTCGCCTCCGAACGTTTTTTCGCCAAATGCTATAAAAGTCCATCTAAAATGGATTTACATCGAAGAATAGGCAAAACGTTGTCACCTCCGTTTTCGGAGGCGACAACGTTATATATGAGGCGGCAACGTCTAGTATATATATATTTTTGAGGTGACAACGTATAGTCTATACATACATACATATATATATACATATATATATATACATATACATACATATATATATAATTAAAAACAAAGTTAAACAACCACCGCAGGGTACCACTAAGAGCAACTGCCATCTTGAAAAAATGTCAATGGCCCCCAGTAGAACCGCGGTAAAATACACCTATGGCCACGTCTCACATCCGTGAGATGGGTGGTCACAGGGCACGACGAAATCACAACGACAGGCCGGCGAAACCCTCGTGTGTCTTGAGGACACGAAGCGACCCAAGGATGACAGCTTTCTGCATCCATCTCGCAAGAGCCTTGGCATATTTTTGGCACGCGGGTATGGCTTTAAGGTTACGAACCAGCGATAATTTCACACCTCCGAGAGCACCTATCACAAGAACAATCACTCGTACCGAATATTTTGGGTACAGTCGAAGCAGCTCTCTTTTAAGGTCTTGATATCTCTCCTCTTTTTCTTTCTCCTTTGCAGTGATGTTGTATTCGGATGGAGCCGAGAATTCGATCACGAATATAGTTCGTTTCTCGAAGTCTTGGAGAACAATGTCAGGCCTCGAGTGCGCAACGGAGACTGCTGCCCGAAAATCGTAGTTCCAGAAAATCTGGCACTTCTCGTTTCGGACAATTGACTCTATATCCCTTGGAGCGTTCGGCAGGGCAGGGTCGCGACCAACACCGTAAGAGCGACAAAGGTGGTAATAAAGTACTCTTAGGGCCGCATTATGTCTATAGATATACGTTGTTCCTGCGTGGGTCGGACACCCCGATAGTATGTGTTCTAGGTACTCAGCGTGTGCATGACACGCTCTGCACCTATCACTGGGAACTTCTTGACATAAAATGCGGGCGCGGTATGCTAAGGTGGAGATTACACCGTCCTGGCATGCGAAAATAAAGCCCTCTGTACCTGAATTGAGCCCTGATGATTTGAGGAAAGCAAAAGTTTGCTCCTTCGACAAGGACTGTTTTTCTACATTTCTGTGAAAGTTTCCGTGCATTTGCTTGTCGAGTAGCTCTTGGTGAAATTTTCCAACCTCTGCTTTCTTTACTTCGGCTTTTAGACGTGAAGCATCTAGATGGAGTAATGCACTTTCCTCACTTCTGATGTTAAAATTCAGGCCAAGGGCCTCGGCAGCTTGCTCCGCGGCTTTGTAAAGGAACGCCCCTTCGCCAATCATCTCGTGGTTTCTGACCATCTTTAGGAGAGGATCTCTGCCATTCGCAACGATGTAAGCTGTACTCAAAACAATTCGGTTATGAAGACACTGGAGATTCAGAAGTCCGCGTCCGCCTTGCTGGCGTGAAATGTATAATCGCGGAACTGACGAATTGATATGCAAGCTTTTATGCATATGCATGATCTTACGCGTGGTGACATCAAGGGCCTTAAGCTCGTTCTTCGTCCATTGAACCACCCCAAACGAGTAGAGTAGAACCGGGACGGCAAGCATGTTAGTCGCAGATACCTTGTTCAACGCCGACAGATTGGAAGACCAAATCTGTCGAAGAAGATGCTTGTATCTGCTTCGGAGAGACTCCTTCACTGATGTTACGTCCTGAATGCGGCTTTGAGGCACGCCCAGGTATGTATAGGTCTCTCCAGTGTTAAGATGTCTAATAACACTTATATCCACAAGCTCAGGGTCCTTGGGAACGCCAGTAATCTTTCCTTTCTTCAAATGAATTTTGGCACACTTGTCCAAACCAAAGTCCATCCCAATCTCTCCTGTGTAGTTCTTGACGATATTTAAAGCAGTTTGAAGTCTGCTTTTACCAGCGGCATAGATCTTCAGGTCATCCATATAGAATACATGAGTGACCTTATGCTCACGCTGATTAGTGTCGCCACAGAGGTATCCAGGAGAATTTCGTAGTGCAAGAGATAGAGGCAAAAGTGTGATGCAAAAAAGCAAAGGGCTCATACTATCCCCTTGAAAGACGCCCCTCTGGAAGGTGACGTTGTTCGTCGTCAGACGATAATTCCTAGATGAGATGGTAAATCTAGTTTTCCAAAGAGGCATCAATCTCTCTATGCATCTCACTATGTGTGGATGTACCTTCAAGCTTTCCAACAGACAGATGATAAGTCTATGAGAGGTTGAATCAAAAGCTTTCCGGTAGTCAATCCAGGCCATTGACAGGACGCGCTGATGGACTGTAGCGTCTTTACAGACACACCTGTCAATCAGCAGGTTCTCTCGACAGCCTGCTACACCTTTTTTCGAGCCACGTTGTTCGTACATCTCTCGCCATACAGGCTCAATTCGTCGAACAATCCTGTTGTTTAGGATAGCTGTAAAAATCTTATACAGTGTGTTCAAACAAGTTATTGGCCTGTAATTCTCTGGTTTGGACAAGTCGCCTTTTTTCGGTAGGAGTATAGTGCGTCCTAACACTAGCCACTGCGGAATGGGCATCTCCGACTTTAAATATGAGGTGAATATGCGGGCCAAATGTTGGTGTGTAGAAGTAAACTTCTTCCACCAAAAGTTCTTGATACAATCTGGTCCAGCACCGGAAAAGTTCTTCGTGCCTCTAAGTGCTTTTTTCACCTCTTCGGCAGTGACTGATGGGCACTCCTCCTCAGATTTTATGAGGCTGTCGCAAAACTCCTTGAAGCGAATGATATTGTCAGTATCTTCCTTCAACTCTAGTGTTTTCGGGATCTTGTACACCTCTCTCCAAAAAGTCTCTACCA
>CAKNXH010064722.1:8105-68053 GCA_932178445.1 Andricus quercusramuli | reverse complement strand
AACAAACAAATATTATCGACCCTAATGCCAATAAAAAAATCTTCTTTGCAATTTTAACGTTGGAAATTTTGCTTTAACGTTGTGTTTGAATATTGGAGAAGTAAGTCTTGGAAAACCACACATTTTGAAAAAAAAATTTAGTAATACGATCTTTACTAACCGAGATAATGGAAGGGATTTTGGGATTCTGATTGATTCGTTACATTGTTGGAACCAAACTCTAACTAAATTCATTTTTATATTATGACGTTCTCTTCAAACACGTGTGAAAAAGACAGGTATTTGCAGCTCGCGCAACGAAATTACAGTGCGGCAGCGGCCGGGCGTCGTGGTGCGGGGAGAACGCTAGTACCCAAGCCGAGCCGGCCGAGCGTCGCAGCAGCTGCAGCCCTACACTAAGCACGCACACTTATTTTTCGTTTACCTATGAGGCGCTGTTACCTGCTTTGCCAGAACTATATCCAAATAAAATGGACGTAAGAGACTGGGGATGGAAATTTATTGAAAACTACGGCCTTGTGCCGGAAACTACTGATGTCGATTTAGTTCCTGTAGAATTAATGTCAATTATTTCTTGTGCTTGCACTACAGTCTGTGCTACTGCGAAGTGTGGTTGTAAAAAAATTGGCATGTATTGTACGATCTTACGTAAAGGCTGTGAAGGTGAAAATTGCAATAACATTGAACACGAAAGTAGATTATCAAATGACGATAACGATGATGAAATTGAAAATAATGAGCACAGCCTTGACATAAGTGAAATGTTAAATTGTGAACTTGCAGTTGATAATAGCGATGAGAACGGCGAAGATATCGACGAAAATATCATTCCCGAGAGCGAAAGCGATGAACAAATTGTCGAACCGCGTAACTTGCGACCAAAAAAAGCAAGAATTCGGTAAAAAATGTATTAAATTGTTAAATTCTCAATTCAATTCAGTTGAGTACAAAATTTCTATACAAATGTAAATAAAATTGCGTATATCGGATAAGTTGGCTATTTTTATATGTACATTGATTGTAAATTGTGTCAATTATTGTTAGTAAATTCATAAACATGATGAATAAATGACAAAAACACATATTTATTACACAAAAACCGAGAGAATACGCGAAAGCTTGATCCACCTGGGCACTAGCGTTCTCCCCCCATCACGACGCCCGGCCGCTGACGCACTGTAATTTCGTTGCGCGAGCTGCAAATACCTGTCTTTTTCACACGTGTTTGAAGAGAAAGTCATAAGATAAAAATGAATTTAGTTAGAGTTTGGTTCCAACAATGTAACGAGTCAATCAGAATCCCAAAATTCTCAATAGAACTCCGTCAGTATTTTTCGAACTTTGCCTTCCATTATCTCGGTTTGAAAAGATCGTATTGCAAAATTTTTTTTTCAAAATGTGTGGTTTTCCAAGACTTACTTCTTCAATATTCAAACACAACGTTAAAACAAAATTTTCAACGTTAAATTTTGGAAAAACAAAAAAAAATGTTTTTTTTCGCAATTAAAGCGATAAAAAACAATGAAAAAAAAACATTAAAAATATCTACTATATATTCTATCAAAACATAACTCTTACTTAGCCGATTGCAAAAAACCGAATCTTAAAATTGTTAATGTTTATAAAATGAACGACGAATGAATAAAAACAATACATCAGCAGTTGGTGCGGCCGCCATTTTGAATTTTCGAATTTTGAACAGACCTTGTTTTTCAGTAGTAGCTCCTACATGTTTTCCTATATTATTAGCTTTATATTATTATTTTTTGAATACTTGCCGTTTAAAAAACAAACTTTTCCATTTTTTTTGCATTTGTTGGAAAATTAAGGGTTGAAAAATTAGCTTTTGCGAGATCGATTTATGTCATTGTATAAAGCATTAAATGTCCTACAATTTTGATTTCTACAATATTTTTGTACGAGTTCGCGTTAAAAAGTTATAAGCGCAAAGCCCTTCAATTTTGCGAGCTCAAAGCTGTGCTTGCAAGCTGCGTCAAAAGCTTCAGCGGAATTTATTAGAGAATTCAGGTAAGTAGTTGGGGATCGATATACTTTCGATTTAGAACATAAAATTGCCGGTGGGAAACTTGTCCTGTTTATGTCGTTACTTCCCCGGACTACAAGACCTTAAGAGAGCTGCAACGACTGAACCCAAAGTATTCGGTGCGAGTAATTGTCCTTGTGATTGGTGCTCTCGGAGGTGCAAAACTATCACTGGTTCGTAACCTTGAAGCCATACCCGCGTGCCAAAAGTATGCCAAGGCACTTGCGAGATTGATGCAGAAAGCTGTCATCCTTTTCGCTTCGTATCCTCAAGACACACGAGGGTTTCGCCGGCCTGTCATTGTGATTTCGTCGTGCCCTGTGACCACCCACCTCACGGTTGTGGGACATGGCCATAGGTGTGATTTACCGCGGTTCTACTACGGTTTTATTTACGCAGTTGTTTAACTCTTTTTTTCAAATTATATATATATATATATATATATTCGGTTTTGGTTTTGTTTCCTTGGGAATCGAACCGAAGGTCCTATAACAAAGCCACCGAACGCGTCCTCGGGTTGCGGATAGAGGGTCCCTGTACCAAGGGTTTCTGCTGAATATGGTTACAATAATTAATAAGCAGTCGCGGACATTTGTCCACGGATGGTCCCGAAGGAGTAACCCCTAAGCGTTATCACACAACCAACAAGTCAAAGCTGCTTACCATCAGGCCGCATATTGTTGACAGAATACGAGTACTATCTAACGCTGGGAGAAGTCTAGGGCGGAGAGAGAGGTGGGTCAGAGAAAATCAGCACTTTTTATCTGACCCATCTAAACTCTTCCAAGACCCTCCAGTTACTGTCGACCATCCGCCCAAACCATAGGAGGTCGAGGCATTTTGGATAGAAGTGTACGAGGTCCAACATCCACTTCAAGAAAACTCAAAGAACATAAATAGCTTCAAGGAGCTGTGCAATGCCCTCATAATAGCTGAGGAGGAATGCCCACCTATTACTACCGAGGAGGTGAAAAACGTATTAGGAGGCACAAAGAACTATTCCGCTCGCGGTCCAGATGGTATCAAGACCTTCTGGTGGAAGAAGTTTCCTTCAACCCACCAGCATCTGGCCGAATTTCCACCTCATATCTAAAGTGGGAAGAGCCTATTCTGGAGTGGTTGGTAGAAGGGCGCACAGTGCTCCTGCCGAAGACAGGCAACTTAGCTGATCCTAAGATTTACAGGCCAATGACATGTCTGAAGTCACTGTATAAAATCTTCACAGCTATCCTAAACGATCGGATTGTGCGAAGAATTGGACCTGTGTGGCAACAATGTATGAACAACGCGGCTCAAAGAAATGCGTAGCAGGATGTCGGGAGAACTTGCTCATCTATAGATGTGTCTGTAAAGTCGCAGCATCCTATCAGCGATTTCTATCTATATCCTGGATTGATTACCGGGAAGCTTTCGATTCGACATCCCATAGACTTATCATCTGTCCGTTGGAAAGCTTAAAGGTTCATCCACACATTGTGACGTGCATAGAGAGATTAATGCTGCTTTGGAAAACCAGATTTACTATCTCATCTGGAAAAAATCGTGCGATCACTAACAGTATCACCTTTCAGAGAGGTGTGTTTCAGGGCGACACCATGACCCCTCTCCTCTTTTGCCTCACATTATTGCCACTATCTCTCGCACTTCGCCATTCCGAAGGGTACCTCTGCGGCAAACCTGGAAACCGAAAGCATAAGGTCACTCATGTATTTTACATGGATGATCTTGAGATCTATGCTAGAAATCAAGAGAAACTACATCTAGCCCTACAAGTTGTCAAAGAGTACACTCAAGAGATTGGAATGGAGTTCGGGTTAGAGAAATGCGCCAAGGTTAATTTGAAGAAAGGAAAACTTAATGGCATCCCAGAAGAGCCTGAACTCGTTGACCGAAGCGCTATACGACATATTTGCGCTGGAGAGACCTACACATACCGGGCGTGCCACAGAGCCGCATTCAGGACGTGACATCTATAAAGGATAATCTCCGATGCAGGTACAAACGTCTCATCCGACGGATATGGTCTTCCGAACTGTCGGCTAGGAACAAAGTATCTGCAACGAACATGCTTGCCGTCCCAGTAATATTCTATTCATTTGGAGTAATTCCATGGACGAAGGACGTGCTCAGATCTCTCGATATCGGGTCCCGAAAGGTTATGCACATGAACAAGAGAATGCACCTTAAGTCTTCCGTTTCACGATTTTACATCTCACGCAGTCGTGGAATATTGAATCTTGAATGTCTTCATAACAGGATTATCCTGGGTACAGCACATATAGTCGCAAATGGACAAGGCCCTCTTCTTAAAATGGTCCGGAAACACGAAGAAGTGGACAAGGGGGCGTTTCTGTACAAAGCAGCGGAGGAGGCTGCTGAAACACTCGGCCTTGAAATAAATATCAGGGGTGAGCAAAATGCATCCAATCTTATCCATCTTGAATACTCACTCCTGACGGCCTGGATTAAGAAAGCACAGGAGAAAAACTTCCGCGAACAGCTCCTCGGCAAAAGGATGCACGGTATCTCAGTCGATGTCGTATGAGCTAACGTTTGCTTTCCTTAGATCACCCGGATTGAAGTCAGGCACGGAGGGCTTCATTTTGGCATGTCAAGACGGTGTCATTTGCACTCTAGCATACCGTCGCTAAATTTTGAGCCAAGACATTCCCGATTATAGCTAAGAGTGCTTTATTCCCATCATTGTCACTCTTACGGCATTAGCTCCTAGAGAAATAGAGTCAATTGTCGAAAATAAGAAGTGCCGCATATACTGGAACTTCATATTCTCGACAATTGTTTCTGTTGCGCACTCCAGGCCTAACATAGTTCTCCTTGACTTCGAGACACGAACCATGTTCGTTATCGAATTTTCGGCAACGTTCCAAATGGAAGGTCTTGAACTCTTCCTTCAAAGCCCATATATTGCAAAATTTGTCGTTTCGGTTAAAATCCAATATGACGGTCAAAACCACGTGGCAAGTGGTGACTTTTGAAAAATCGATCGATTTTCACAAAACGTGGAACCCGGGGGTGTTCGGGCTAGCTGATTATGAATATAAGGTCAGATTAACAAAGTTCAAGATTGTGCATCCAATATGGTGGACAAAATTGTTCAAAATCAAGCGATTTCCACCAAATTTGGTATAGAAGGGTTTTTGGGGTCACTCACCACGAATACGAGTTTGGATTTGATATTCAAGATGGCAGATCCAAGATGGCGGTTAGTTTTTTTTTAGTCCGTCATCTTGGACCTGCCATCTTGAAGTGCCAATTCAAGCTCGTATTCATAATCAGCGACCCCGAAAACCCCTGCATGACAGATTTGGTGAAAATCACATGATTTTACCAAATTTAGTTGAAATCGGTTGATTATAGAAACTTGCGTCCACCATATTTAATGGCGTGATCTCGCCCACGCGCACACACACAAACACACATATTCACAAAGAGCACGGAGACTCCCCCCCCCCCCCCTAATAGCACGGAACGTTTCGGGAACGTTCCGCGGGCACCTTCGGAACGTTCCAGGAACGTGTAAAATGTCCGCCACTGGGACCTGACGTAAACCTTCCATTATTGTTATTTTTAACAACAATTATCTCGTAAACCGTAAGAGATAGGTAAGAATGGATGTCCTTTTTTAGTTTTGAGTACCCCATATACTACACTACAATATGATATCCGTAACATAAGCTGACATCGATTTCGACCTATCACTTACGGTTTACGCGTTATTTATTGATAATAATAACAATAACGTGAATTTATGTTTGGAATGTTCCAGTGGAACGTTCCTGGAATGATCCCAAGCGGCGGACATTTTACACGTTCCGTGCTGTTAGGGCTGTTAAGCTGGAAGCATTTTTCCGTGCACTTTGTAAATGTCTGTGTGTGTATGTGTGTGTGTGTACGTAAAATCTGGAGATTTATTACCCGTGCATTTTTGAGGTCACCGGTCACGAATCTTAAGTCATATTTGTCAAATTCAAGATGGCGGATCCAATATGGTGGACACCATTTTTTTAAATCATGTGATTTTCACCAAATCTGGTACGCAGGGGTTTTCAGGGACGCTGATTATGAATGTGAGCTCGAATTTCGTAGTCGTTCGTTGTTCGTAGTCAGCGACCCCGAAAACCCTTGTATATCAAATTTGGTGGAAATCACTTAATTTTTAAAAATTTTGTACGCCATATTGTATCCGCCAAATTATATTTGGTAAATCTGACTTTGTATTCCTAATCAGCGAAGCCAAAGACCCCCGGTTAACAAACTTGATGCGAATCTATTGATTTTTCAAAAGTCACCATTTGCCACGTCGTTTTGGCCACCATATTAGATTTGACCCGAAACGAACAAATTTGTACTGTATGGGCTTTGAAAGTAGAGTTCAAGACCTTCCATTTGGAACATAGCAGACCTCAATAGGGTTGATGATGCTTGTTTTATAATCATTTTTGGAAAAAAAGGTGCAAGTCACGTGGTTTTGGCGACCATATTTGATCGCTCATAATGTTTCGATAAAAACGCCACTCGAATTTTTAAAGTAGACTTCCAGACCTTAGTCGATAAAATAAGTTAGTCGATAAAATAAGTTAATCGATAAAATAAGTTAGTCGATAAAATAAGACTATGGTAGATTTTACTATGGTATTCTACATCCGATCTCTTATTAGTAGAAATTCAAAGGATCAGTAAATCAAAAATTAACATCTTCGTACATATTTACTGCACTGATCAACAACCAACACCTAATAATAATGTTCTTATTTAATATTTTATATTTATACAATAATTTTTTTAAATAAATTACTATTCAAATCCAAAAGGATCAGTAGATCAAAAACTAACATTTTCGTATATATTTACTCCACTGGGTGGGGGGAGTAAGATTAAAGGTGTTTGGGAGAGGGTAGAGAATATTATAGAAGATAAAGTAGTAGAGTGTAGGAATGAAAAGGAGGAGAGGGCGGATAGGGAAAGGATAAGGGCAATGGAGTTGAGAATGGAGAGAAAAGAGAAGGCAGACAGAAGAAATAATATCGTGATAAGAGGGTTGAAGCTAAAGAGTCGAGAAGAAAAGGAGGGCGTGGAAGAGCTGCTACAGAGCATAGGGCGGCTTAAAGGCAGGGTAGGGAAAATTAAGTTGGAGGGGAGGAAGGAGAAGGAAGTGACGGTTTTGGAGTTGGAGAGCTGGGAAGAAAAGTTGGGAGTAATGCGAAACAAGAATAGGATACAGGATAAGGGAGTTTTCATCGGGCACGAATTGACGAGAAAGGAAAGGGATGTGCAGAGAATGCTGTACGACAGGGCTAGGAGGGAGAGGAGAGAAGGGAGATCGGCGAAGGTAGGATATCGGAAAATAAGAGTAGACGGGAAGATGTGGGTGTGGGACGAGGAGAAAGAGGTGTTGAAGAAAGTGCAGGGGGATTTGTGTCGTAAGACGTAGGGGGTGGGGGTAATGCAGGGTAGAGGAGTAGTGAAGATGCTGTACTGGAACGTAGCAGGGGTAAAGGAGAAGGACGAGGAGTTCTGGCGGTATATCCAGGAAGTTGATGTTTTGGGACTGGTAGAGACGTGGGTAGAAAGAATGGAATGGGATAGAATAGAGCCAAAGCTGTCAAGGGGGTATAGGTGGAGACTCCAGGAGGCGGTCAGAGTGGAGAAGAAAGGAAGGGCCAGTGGGGAAATTATAAGCGGGATTAGAGATGGATTAGATGAAAAAGTTCATGGAGAGGAAGAGGGGGAGAGAGTGCAAATAAGGGAAATAAAAATAGAAGGGATAAGGTGTAAGTTTGTGACAGTGAACAATAAGGAGGGGATGGAAGGAATTATAAAAAGGGTGGAAGACCTGGTGGGCGAAAGAGAAAAGGGTATGGTGGTACTGGGTGGGGACTTTAATGCGAGAATGGGGAGCGAAGGGGGACTTTACAGGGAAGAGGAGAGCTTCGAAAGGAAATCGAAGGATAAGACAATAAATAAGGAGGGGGAGATTCAAAGGGACTATATGGAGGATAGAGGCTGGGCGGTGGCGAATGGTATGGCAACTGGGGACGAAGAGGGAGAATACACATATTTAAGCAAGGTGGGGGTATCGGTGATAGACTATGTGGTCATGAATATGCAAGGATGGGAGCAGACGGAGAAATTCGCAGTAGAGGGGAGGGTGAAATCAGACCATCGACCATTAATTCTGTGGATAAGAGGTGAGGGTGGCGGAAGACAAGGCGGGCAAGAAGTCTCGATAGGGGAGAGGGAGACATGGACGAGAGAGGCTAGGAAAGGTACGTTTTGAAGGGAAGTCAGTGTAAGAGATATGGGAGGATTTGAAAGAGAAGGTGATAGGGTGTGTGCAAAAGAAGGTATTTAGAAAGAAGAAAAAGAAAAAGTGAAGCCATGGTGGGACAGGGGATTTAAAAAGATGAAAAGGAAGGTAAAGAGGAAGTACAAGAAGCGGAAAGAGGGTAATGCGAGAAGGGAGGAGTACGTAGAAATGGTAGTGAAGAAAGTATGGAGGGGGGAGGGATTCCCAGGAGAGTGGAGAGAAGGATTAATAGTGCCACTGTATAAGAAAGGAGATAGAAATAGAGAGGAAAATTATAGAGGGATTAAGCTACTGAATACGGCGTGTAAAGTATACGCGATGGTGATGGCGGAGAAGCTGCGGAAGGATGTCGAGGGGAAAGGAATATTGCCGGTGACGCAGACGGGCTTTAGGGCTGATAGGACTACTACTGACAATATCTCCGTTCTGCAGCACATGTTGGATAGTGAATTAGCGAAGAAGGGATCGAAAGTGTACGCGTTTTTTGTGGATCTCAAAGGCGCGTTTCTTTCGGTGGATAGATGGAGGTTGTGAGAGGCGATAGAGAATAGGGAAGTGGAGAGAGGCCTGACTGAGAGGGTAAGGGAGATATATTAAGGGACCAAAGACAGAGTGAGACGAGGGTAGGGGATTTCGGAGGGATTCTGGATGGATAGGGGGTTAAGGCAAGGGTGTCCGCTTAACCAAACGCTTTTTGGGATTTTATTTGCTGATATGGAAAGTAAGCTGGAGGCAGGGGTGGTAGGAGGAGTCAGGATAGGAGGGGTTAGAATTTGGTCGCAACCATATGCAGATGACATAGTATTGCTGGCAAGAAGCGAGGAGGCCTTAAAAGAGATGATGAAGAGGTTGAGAAGATACCTGGATAAGAACAGGTTAGAGCTGAATGTGGAAAAGTCCAAGGTTATGGTGTTCAGAAAAGGAGGGGAAAGGATAAGGGGCGGGAGTGGAAGTGGAAGGCAAAGGCTGTACAGGAGGTGAAAGAGTTTGTGTACCTGGGCTTCTTGTTTCGGAGGAATGGGGGAGTGGATGGTCACATAAAAGAGAGAGTGATGAGGGCAAATGTGGTGATGGGGCGGGTGTGGGGATTGGGAAAGAAGTTATTCGCAGATGATTTTGGAAGAAGAATGAAATTGTTTGACTCACTAGTGATGAGTGTGCTATTGTATGGAGTAGAGGTGTGGGGGTGGCAGGAAAGCGAAGAGGTAAATAGGACACAGGACAGGTATGTAAAGTGGACACTGGGGTTGGCAAGGATCACGCCTAATTATATTGTCAGGAGGGAGACGAGGAGAACGAGTGTAAGGATTCTAGCGGGGAGTCGGGCGTGTAAGTATGAGGAGAAATTTCTGGAAGAGGGGGGAAGTAAGCTGGTTAGGGAGTTTCGGTGGCAGAAGGAGAACAGGAGAGGGGGTGGGAAAATTCAGGTTGCAAGGGAAAGGTATTTTAGAACGAATGGGCTGCAGATGGATGAAGTGAGAAGGATGCACGAGGAAGGGAGGAAGGTGTATGAGTTGGTTAAGAAAACGGCATGGAGAGAGAGAAGACAGAAGGGGAAGAGAGAATAAGAGAGTCAAGGCTTAACGGGAATTACGTGTGGATTATGCCAAGGGCAAGAGCGCAATATGTGTGTGAGAAAAAAGAGAAAGGAAGTCAGGAACTTATAGCGAGGATGAGATGTGGGTGCATGGAGGGTTATAATAGGTTCTGGCTCTCTAGGGAAAAGAGGATGTGTGAGCTATGTGGGAAGGGGGATGCAAGATTGGAGCACTGGCTGGAGGAGTGCGTAGAGGTGGAAAGGAGTGGGATAAGTATGGAGGTATTGATGCATGAAAGGGGGGAGAAAAGGGCAGTAGCATGGGTGAAGGGAGTGTTGGGTAAGATGGAGAAGAAGAGAAGGAAGGAGGAAGAGGAATGGAGAATGAAAGATTATAAATAGAGGAGGAAGTAAATATAAGTAAGCTGTAAATATTGTAAATAGTAGATAAGTATTAGTTATTAGCCGCGGAGGCAGAGATTGGCAATCCGAGATAAAGCGAGAGAGTAAGGACATGCGTGCGAGGCTAGGCGAAGCGATGAAGGCAAGGCGATAAGAGCGTTAGAGATAAGGTGTGGAAGGATGTTAGTTTCAAGGGTTAGTTTTGAGAAAATTCTGTAAAAAAAATGGAATTGTAAGCAAGTCAATTTTTTGAGGCCAGTAGGCTGAAAAACACCTAATAATAATTTTCTTATTAAATTTTTTATATTTCTGCAATATTTTTTTTAAATAAAGGTATCGTTTCGTTTGAAGATAGAAAGTTCGCTAGTTTTTATTAAAATACATTTAGTTCTTATTTATTATTTTATATTTCTACGAAAGAATGTTCAACATTAAAGATATATTTTCATTTTAAGATAGAATTTTCGATATTTTTTATTACAATACATAGTTCTTATTCAATTTTTAATATTGCTATGAAAGAATTAAAAAAATATAAAAATATAATTTCATTTCTAGATAAAACGTTTGATATTTTTCATTGAAATGCATAGTTCTCATTTCATTTTTTATATTTCTACGAAATAATTTTTAAAGTAAATATATAGTTTCCCAAGTTGTAAATTGACTGGGTAAAGCCAATTTTGTTTTTTCTCCCTCTTACTCAGAGAAATAATGATTTAATTTATACAACTTTTGAAGTTTTTTGTATAGATTTAAAGCGTGAAAAAACACACTTTATAATAATTGAGAATGACAACTAGGTAAGTCCCACTTTGTTTATCCACCCTCTTACTCAGGGGTGATAAGGAGGATTACATTTATATTTTATATTTTGTGTGATGTTTCTTTATAATGAAAAAAATTATTTTTATATACTTTTCGAAGTTTTCGCATCAATTTAAAACATTGAAAAATGTTCTTTTACATAATTGAGAATGACAACCATCTAAATTCCAGTTTGTTTTTCCTCTCTCTTTCTCAGAAGTGATCTTGAAGATGTTTTCTGTTTCGCGTGATATTTTTTACAAGGCAGAGGATTTAGTTGTGAGACAGGCTTATTTGTGAGACCGACGATTTTTTCTGTCATGCTATATCAATGTGGCCAACCTGAATACTGTCACACTTCTCTTTTGGCATGAGCCAGTTTTTGTGCTAACACCGAAGTGAATAGACGCATTATTGTATCATCTGCAAAATTCGTAAAAGTTGTCTATTTTTATTACCTTTTCAACGGTATATAGAACTCCTGATTTGGTTGAATCAGTGAAAATTTATAGCACAAAAACAAAACCCGTCTCACATCTAAACCCGCCTCGCTTACTAATAGATCATTCTAAAACACTTTTGAAGTTTTTCATTGATTTAAAACATAAAAAAATGCACTTTCGAATAATGATTAAGAATGACATATTTTCCACTATTGAAAGTATAGCTCATAATAACCACTTATAATAACCACTTGAATCCTATCACATAAAACGCTTTCTGTTTCTCCTGTAAAATTTCATTTTTGATTCTTACCTAAAGTGCCTCAATTTCTTATTGCCTAGCAGACTTAAACCTTCTGTAGACAAATTACGTATACGTGGAATTGTAAAAACTTGTAGATTCCAAATATCTTATTTTCAAGTCGCACATTTCAAAATAAAATTTTTTTAATTTCGTAATTTTGGCCTGTTGATGAACAAGGGATACCTACTGAGGAGTTTGACTTTCGTGGGGTATGATCATCGACATAGACAAAAAAGAAGCTTTATACCCCAGCTTTACATATATACCTTAAATTTTGTAAATATTTGTTACTTTATATTGAGTTACTTTATATTGTCAACGGCGATACCACACTGAAAACACCAGTTCCCGTTAGATCACTGAAGTTAAGCAGTGTTAGGCGCGGTTAGTACTTGGATGGGTGACCGTTCGGGGAATACTGCGTGTTGTTGACCCGTCGTGGGTGTGGTGGACCCACACTGGTAGTATTTATCCACCTAGAAACACTACCCGAATCGGGTAGTGAGGCAATGAACTTTCGAGTTCGAAATGCTAATCAATTTTTTTTTTTTTATATTGAGTACGGACATGACCTTGATATTTACCGGATATGACAGGCAGCGCCCGCGGCGGCCAAAGCCTAAAATATCTTAGGGATAGAAATTTGAAATTTCCATAAGATAGCACGTATGCATTGTTTTTAAATATAATAAATGCATAAATGATTGCATTAAAACGTATATAACGTTTTTCAAAACGAAGCAAAATAATAGAGGGAACTTTCTTGCAAAAAGATTTCGTGAGAAGAAAGGTCTTTTCATTCTATTCTGACTTTTGAAGTTACCCATGTTAAATGAATGGGAAAAAATCAGTTTTTTGAGTTTTTGGAATAATTTTCCAGGGTTTGGACAATGTTACGGGAAAGTATAGGGGCTTGTTGAAAATTACCCGCGGAAGCCTGAAAACTACCCTTGAAACCAAAAATGTTAATTTTTTATGAAGTCGACCTTTTCAGCACTTTATTTTAGTTATTTTTTAGTTAAAATTATTTCTATTAGTCTGGTGGAATGCTTATCAACATTGGTTGATAAATTTTTGATTATTTAAACAAATTTATTTAGTTTTATATCATTTTTTTCGACATTTCCTTTTTTTCTAAAAATTATTACTACTGGTCTAGTTGAATGTTTATTAACATTGACTTAGTAATTTTCAATTATCTGAACAAATGGAATTTGTTTAAATAATTTATATAAAATATTTAATTTTTTTTTTCAAAAATTTGTTTTTTCAATTAAAAATATTACTGTATTATTGTTAATTGACATGAATTTATTTTTAGATATTTTCCAATCGTTGAGGTTATAAATCATCATTTATTTTCAACAACCTTTAATTTGTTTCAACAATATTTTTTTCACCAAATTTGTTAGTATTTCTTTTCTGATATTTACATTAAAACTTCTGATTGTTGGAAACAATAATTTTGTAATATTTCTGAATTGGTTTTGAGGAAACGGAATTTGTTTACATAATAAAAAATTGATCAACAATGTTGATAAATATTCCAGCTAAGAAATGGTAATAATTTTTTATTTAAAAAAATTTCGAAAAAAAAATATTTAAACAAATTCCATTTGTTTAAATAATTGAAAATTAATAAACCAATGTTAATAAATATTCCACTAGACCAACAGAAATAATTTTAAGTAAAAAAACAAGAATGGAGTGCTCGAAAGGTCGATTTTGAATCATATGGGGGGGATCGTTGGCCTCTAGTATGAAAAGAAATTTTGCCATGTGTTTTTGGACCTCCCTAATGTACATGCAGTTTTTTTAAAATGAATTTTACAGGCTTCTCTGATACGTTGGAAAGACATAAAAATGCACATCAGGACCAGTATTTTTAAAACTGTTAAAGCAGTTTACCACACAACGATTCGAATTGCCCTTCCTAGCTTTTTGACTGCATTCCGTCGCTTCTGCCATAATCAAGAAACCGAAGAAAAAAGTTTTTTCACATAACATAGCGAATTGTTAAAAAAAGTTTCACTTACAACTCAAGAAAACTAATAAAATACTCAACGTCATTTGAATTAAAATAAAATATACTGCATAAATCATCCGGGATAATTAAACTCTCTAACCTCAAAATCTGACAACTAGGATTACTTTTACAAAAATAATAGCTCGTATAAATATGTAAATATATATAATATTACTTATCCAATTTACACAATAATTTGTCCTGATACCTTTTTTGATAAACAAGAGTTTTGACATACTACATGTGATATTTGTAATCCGATAGGAGTCTGTCATAGACAGAGAAATTCAAAACTCAACTCCGATCAAATCGTTCAATAAACTCGAGCAAAAGTTTTTTTCCCCTAAATCGAGATTTTATCAGTTTTCCTACAGACACTCTCGTTATCCGATAGTTAAACTCTTATTTTCAGTAAAAATTTATTTATTTTCAATCGCATGTAAACAAGTGGAATTCATCCCTAAAAAATCTCCGCTTTTAGGCAACAGATGGCGCCAGGCTGTTTCCGCGGCCGTACTCAATACATAATAATAATTCACAATAATGTCTATAAATTTCCAGGAACTTTGCAATCATTTTGAACATTTTTCTGGTACCTTGACTGACATTTTTAGTAAATTTTAAGATATTTTTGATAAGTTGCAGGTAATTTTCAAGAATTCAATTTCCTAAGTTACAGACCACATCTCAAGCTTATCCTTCACGTTTCCATAATAAGTCAAAGCATCTGTGAAAGTACCGTCAGGTTACTTGTTTTCTTAGAAGTAAACAATTGCTAAAAAAAGCTTGGATCTGAATTAGACCCGCTTCCTGACACTTTGTCACCTCATCGACAGTAGCTGCCTCGATTCTAGGCACCAGAGCCACTGACGCCGCACCTCAGAAAATTTCAATATCATCAGCTGTTGCGAAAGTGCTAGATGGTTTTTGCACATGCCGTGTATTTAAAGTGTTTTCCGCTTTCAAGGTCAATGGAGCAGCTTGAAAAATACCAAATTTTTTTCTTTTTTTTCAATCCTAAACAGATCTTTGCTCTGCCAGTTATGACAATTCAAGTGCGCGAACGTCCACACAAATCGAACTAGGGAACAAAAATTCTGCTATTTTCTGACTAAAACCCATTCAGCAATGCACCAGAAAAAAAATGACACTAAGCACTACCCACAAGCAAATTATAATGTCATACACTCACATAAACCAACGCAATTAATCGATATGCACGGAGCGACACAAACCACGATATCAGCCAACGACCAGGACTGCTTGTAAAGTATTTAATACATGTTGAATACCTTGTAATCGGAAAAGAGCTGTTCCCAGGAAATGTGTCATTGTAAAGCCTACAGTTTCTAACGGATTTAATAGTCGTCGTCAAATGGATTTGATAGACTTCAATCTTTTACAGATGGTGAATACCACTGGATGATGTACTATCAAGATCATGCTACAAATTTTTTGCATCTGAGACCATTAAAATCCAAGCACGCTGCTAATATAGCAGAGGAATTGACCGAGATTTTTTTTACCTTTGGTACTCCAAGCATTTTACAAAGCGACAATGGAAGAGAGTTTGTAGCTCATCAATCAAAAAACTGGTCACGTGGATGCTATGAAGTGTAGGCAAGAAACAACTGTAAGTAAAATACAGAAAATAATTTGAAGTTACATTGTATTTAATATTTCCATAAAACCCAGTAAACATATTATTTACATATGCTAGAGGTACCGAATTACGTTACTACTTTAACCTAACTGTTTTGGGCGCCCCCCCCCCAATCCCTTTGTACTGTACCCGGAAAATGCCCCAAAAAATGCAAAATAGCAGTTTTATGTCAAATTCATGCGCAAAACTGTATTTTTTGGAACTTTTTCAAGGTGAATTATTTTTATTCGATGAGTGACAAGTCACAAAGTATTTTCTAGTTAATTTTTAGTTGTTCGATCAATTATCAAAATAGATAATTATTTCATAAAAAAAACCGTGTTAGCATAAACTTGGCATAAAACTGATATTTTGCATTTTTTAGGCAAAATTTTGAAGTTTGTTATTTCAAGTTTTATTGTTCAAAAACGTATATTTTCGTCTCTAGTACCTCCAAATTTTATCAATATACTACACTATACTTTCGCAAAGTTTCATTAAAGTCGAATGTCCACTTGACAATTTTGATATTCCTGACGTGTAAATGCCCAAATGTAAAATTATATCTTTCTAAAAGATCGTCCATATAAAACGTAAGTTGTAGTACATTTTTGATCAATTCAAAAGTTTAAAAAATATTATATTTTATTTGGATTTCGTTAATAGCACACTTATTTCAATTTTGAAACAAATTCTTCTATATACATATCTGTTCTCGTATCGTTCACAGAAAATTATGGTTACTTTTCTAAATTAAAAAAATATATACAATTTTAATTATGGCAATTTTGCATTTCTTAACCCTTATGGAGTGGTCTAAGAACTAAGTTAAAGCATGTTTTCACGTTAAGAAAACATTGATGTGTTTGTTCCGTTAGAACCCTAAAAGCATTAGGAAATATATGGAAGACCCCTTAAAGGTAAAAAATGTCGCAGCTTTCACCTAACTTTTGTTATATAAAACTTATATGCAAGTTACTCACTACGTAATTTGTTATCTTGGCCTACGTAAAAGTATCCCGTTAGTTACGTTCGAATATTTGCTGCGTATGTTGAAGTAGCTAAAAAAAGTACTTTTTGTATTGCCCCATCTAGTATTTCTTGAAGAAAATGATAAGTTCGCAATGAAAATTCTCACTGGAGACTAACAGTTATGTTTTAAAATATAATTGCGTGTACACTCAAGTATTTTTTTCATTTCATTCTAGTGGCAAAAAACACCTCTAAACAAAGGATAATTAATAGGACCCTGTATGAATCGAATAATATATCAATTTAATTCTTCATTGTTATGCTCTATACAGGCCTTACAAGATTGGTCTCTAAATCCAACATTGTACCCTTTATTTAGCTTTGCTACCCAAAGTAATCTACAGTACCCTATTTTTATTCAATAGCTTGAAGCAGCCAAGACTTAATATTCAACCTTAATACGCAAATTGAAATTAGAGACATTCAAACTTTAGCAATTTTGAATTGAGACTCAAAACTGAAATTTTTGATAAAAAGGATAAAGAATTATTGTAGATTTGAAAATTAATGTAAGAATCCCCAAAGTAAATATATGGGGCAGAATACGTCAAGTGTTCTCACCTAAAATTATTGTTTCTTCGACCGGGTTGAAACTTGGCTGAATTGTAGTCCTAGTGAACCTATATTTATTCACCGTACCATAGGTCCATTTATTAACCGGTTGTAAAATACAGGAGCCTGAAGTTTTCACTTTTTCACCTTCACGTCAGCGTAACTTGTTTTAGAATCATCCGACTGGACTTTTATTATAGTGTTTTCGAAAGATCTTTCCAGTTGCTTTAAGACTATTATAACAATTTTTCTTTCATTATGATGTTTTTAAAATCAAAATTAAAATTGATTTTTTTTTTTAAAATCTACTTTAAAAATGCTTTGTTTCTTTTTTTGAAATATAGCTTTTTTTGCCAAGAGCAACCCTGGCATTTTTTATTTCATATAATTAACGTGTCTCGGAACATTATTTCGAGCCACATAATTCAAAAGTCTATACAACTTTCCAAGTCTTTCCAAGTCCAATTGAGATTTTTACGCTACATAGGACTACATGCAACTTACGCAGCGCCCGGGAACGAATACTTTTACGTCTAGCTTGCCTTAAAGGTCACATTGCACTATCTTGAGATGATTTCTTGTGTGTATGTATAATATATAATCATAACGTGTTACCCTCTAGCGTAAAAATCTCAGTTTGGCTACGAAACTATTTTCAGTCCACTTTTTCTTCTGCATGCCTTTAAAGAGTGTCCAAAAGCTATTTTTTTTAAATTATTTTTTTAAGTAGGTTTTTTCCAAAAAATCAATTTTAATTTTGATTTTCAAACAAAAAAAATAAATAAAAATTCATGATGAAAGAAAATTGTTATGACAGTTATCAAGTAAATGAAAAGAGCTTTCCAAAACACTCTAATAAAAATTGAATCTGATAATCCTAATAGAAGTTACACTACCGGGAATGTGAAAAAGCACCTAAAGAAGTGAAAACTTCTGACCCCCATATATTGACAACTGGTTCATAATTGTACCTATGGTTTGGTGAATTAACATAGGACCACCAGGACTATATTACAGCCAAGTTTCAACCCGTTAAAAAAAAAAAAACAATTTTTGGGTTGGAATACTTGAAATAATCTGTCCCATATGGATGACCCCTATCAGCTTAAAAAAGTAGATTTGTACCCTAGTATTTATCCCTATCCCACAGGGGCTGTAAAGCCTGGTTATGCTTGATACGAAAATAAATGTTGACCAATGATATTTGAAACTTAAAACCGACAAAAAAACGATTTTTGATCTATCATGATATACTAAAAATGTTTGACAGGTGGTTAACTTACATTGACTGTCGATTTGAGTCGTAGATTGAATAACAACCTATATTGGTTGATTTAGGGAGGGGGGGGGGGGGTCTCTGAAGTGGTCTTTGAATAAGGTACGGGGCGATCCCTTTCCTCATAGGCAGAGGGAGGCTTAACCCAGATATTAATAGAAAGGAAAAAGATAAATAGTCGCCCCTTCCAGGGCTTCATCAAAACAAGAGGTTTGAGAATACGAATACCCAAACTGATTAGAGGAAAAAGCAGGTGGCTATTTATTGATATTTTACAGAGTGAACCGTTTCCCTCGGCGGAAGGCGTACAACCACGGACTTCAATCGCTTGTGCTTGGTGGGAGAATTCGGGCGGTCCTGAACAAGACGTGGGCTGGTGCGGGTTGGAACAGGGAGCCCGGATCGACTTCCATAGACTTGGGCCAGGATGTTTTTCTTTCGGAGCGAACACTTATTCAGGCATTGGTTCCTGTTGGTACCCGAAGGCTTCCTATTGTAGAAACTCGTAGGATTAGCAGATCCTCCTCGAAAACCTCCGGCTGCGGGATCTCGTCGACCTCTTCCAGGGTGTCATCCCAAGGGGCCTCCCTAGGAGGGATCCAAACTGAAGCAGCGGGGGACGGACCAAAGGTAATCTGGTGCGTGATCATTCTGGGGTAAAGCTTGCAGGCAATATCGTTCCACGGAAAGGAATGAGACTCGTTGCTCCTGGGGGTCAGGGTGGCAAATAACGGCAGCGGGCAAGGTCCCGGTTGTGCTGTACCTAGTCATTAGAGGGACCCTGTGGCGTTTCCTTCGTCTTCTCATGGGGGGCAGGGGCACATCTTTGTCAGGACTAGCCCGTTGTTCCTCTTCGATACGGCGGTGACACTCCGCCCAACGTTAATTCTGGCTCTTCCTGGTTCTGTACCTCTCCCTCTGGAGACCGTACACCTAAAGATGAAGATGAACCGATTTTAGTCCCGTTCCCGTGTCAACACGGGAAAGGTGGGGGGGCTTTATCTCGAGTTTTTTTTTGGTCCACCTTATTTAATGTTAGAAACCAGTTAGCTATCGGGATCGTCCCGAGAAGGAGAGACGCGGATGAGAGTGGATTCAATTCATCATTCAATATAATTTAAATAATTAATCCAGATCCTTTTGAAAAGGAGATACCCGGAGGAGATTTGGTTTATGTGGCACTTACAAGCTGCCCCGGTTCCAGGGGGTTCACCTTCATGTCGGACGGCCCGTCAACCTGAGGAAGGAAGAATCACGGCCGAAGCAAGGAAGACACAATAAGCAAGTCGGTTCTCGTGATTAACGTTCTCGTTTACTAATACATTTTTATAAGCGGGTGAGAGAATACACGTGTTGCGAATGCTACTCGAACCCCACATTAACGAATCACGACAGCAAGAAAAGTGCTCGCTACGACGTCCGAACGTCGACTTACAACGCGGAGTGCTGCACTTCGGGGCGCAACGCGGCTTGGCGGAGACGGAGTGCTGCTGCTGACCCTCGCTGAGCGACGACTGATTGAGTACTTAGCAGCAGATCACCGCGAGCGAATGCCTCAGCCGTCTGAGAACAGCGCTGCGACGTGAGTGGCAACTAATCGATCTATTGATGTATTGATGCATCGAAGGTCGCGGCTGGCACGCGAAAATTCAAATAAAATAAGAATTATTAGCTTGTGAATGGGTAGTATACCATAGTCAAAATAGAAGCGTTATGTCGTCGGCTGGTTTTAGCATAGTTCGGAGCTGTTGTTTTGAGGAGTGTAACAGAATAGTACATTATGATACAAGTGCGGGATACGTAAGCTTCCCAAAGATTTGCAGCGGGCAAACTAACCTAAACGCTCAACTTTTCAGCTGACGGAATGATGACAGTGTTGATAAAGTGGACAGCATGTGCGCGCGCCGTGCGTTGGCCATCACGGTGGACAAATTCTGCAATTGGCTGTGATCTGGCGCGCCATTCAAAATCGAATTAAATAAATTCGATTTTGAATCGCGCGCGTAAAATTTTGACCAATGGCAGCTTATACTGTTGGATCACGCATCCGGCGGCTTCAGATTGGTTGTGATAATTCTTGCGACCAATCAGAACCTAGCGGTTTCCTTTATTTCCGTGCGTGGAATACAGCAGATACACACTTTCCTGTAAAGTATGCTTGATGGTCAACACTCCCGCACGAAATTTTGTGCGGGAATATTATGATTCCCGCACAGTTTGACTTCATCAAGAATTGGCCATTTTCTGCTCATTTTTTGGTGCATATACTGAGAACTTCCCGCACAGTGTTGCAAAAACTAATTTCCGGCAAACTTAATTGTGTAACAATCACACATTTGTTTATTTATAAATTTCCCACATGAGGAATTATATTAATTATTTATTTACTTTACAGATAATCTGATGAACTAACAGTTAATGATCTGACTTTTATTATCGAGTCTACTGCGATTGCTGTCAAAACTGAACAAGTGCGGATAAATAATTAGACGACAGAAGAAGAAGACTCAAGGGGAGTCTGTAATTTAATACTGTATTTTGAATATTCTGTCCAATGTGTGAAATGCTGTACGAAAATGTGTAATACGTGTGAAGATTTAGATTTATAAACAGAGGATAGTCTCATTTGCTCGCTTTGCGCCCGAGGAAAACGCTGCTTCAAAATCAAAGTGACTGCCACTGAAGACAAGAATTGCGGCTGCAAAAATTATAACCTTTTCTGGAGTACAGTTTTCGCCATTCAATATCGGTGATTGCGTCATATTTTCAGCTCCTAGCGTAGATCACGGACCTCTAGACTTTAGTAGTATTTTTGGAATTGTAACTCATTTCGAAAATGGTGTTTATCAAATGGGTACGAAAAAAGGCTTACTTATTGGTTGGTTTCCCCAAGAAGGTAATCAAAAATCAGGGCCAATTATCATGAAAATAGATTGCGTCCATAAAGATGTTTCTATCACAATGAGATAGGCAGCATCTCAGCAATCACTTAGTGGTGCATAAGGTTATAAAAGGTTATAAATCAATGCGTTACAATTCACTGTTCTTGTTACAAAGCAAATATAATGCGTAATTCCTGTTGCCATCAATATTTAACGTGTTGTAATAGGTTACTGTAATCTCAATGTAAGTCCTCAAGCCAATTTAAGTGTGCCAATTTATACGTACCTGAATTTCTGAAGTTCAAATGAACAAAAGTTTATTAAATTCTATTTTAGGTATAAATATCCTTCCAAATATAATTTAAAATGATGCATTGAAAGTTTCTTTCGATAATCTATTATTTTCAATCTCAAATTCAAATAAACAAATATTTTATCACTGTTTCCAGTTTGAGAAGCCACCAACAAAATATTGTCCATTTGAACTTTCAGAAGTTCAAGCATATTCCGATTATATCATTCAGACTGCTTAGAAATTATAAATTTGAAATCCGGGAATCACAATTATCAAATATAAGTGTTAATGTAAACTAAAAGTTAACACAGTATATCCTAGATATAGCTTTTTATCTGAGAAAGGATAAAACCGTTGCAAACAATGAACTACTGATTGGTCCCTCAAATCATAATGTTGACATTTCGACTACACTTCGGTAGTCCTTTTCCAAACAAAAGTGGTGGTAAACATTAACTATAAAATGACAATATAACTGTTCGAAATTATGTGTATATATGACATTTTATACTGGTTTATAGTTCGTTAAATAGAATAAGAGTGGCAAAAATTAATCATGTTAAATCTCTAAGAATGAGCATACCTGTTTCTTTTATGAATTATCAGTTTTTTTATGTAGCTAGTTATATTGACATGTTCACGTTAAAATAAAAAAGTTACATTATAGTTAAAAATTAAAAAGTTAGTTCTGTTTTTAGATAAAATGATAGAAACACTAAAAGAGTAACATTATGTCCGACTTCGCCTATAGGACGAACACAGTATTATAAATGAATTAATAAAAATAAGCACATTTTGAAACTCAGTTCGTCCTGTGCCATGTCATAGGCGAAGTTATATGACAAGCATATAGAGCGAGAGCCATACATGACGAAGCAGGGATGGTAGGCTGATTATAACGTAGGTAGTACAAGAGTATATACGGCTTAATCTGATAAGACACAATGATTTATATTTATATTATTTCCATAAATAGTCTTTTGTGATAGGATGATTATTTAGTTAAAATACCATAATTTTCAACATCAAAATTAAGTTTGTATTCTATAACATGTCTAGATAGAGCGGTTTTATTAATATGTTTGTCACAGTGGTTCTAGTATTCTTTTATTCTTGTTAGCATGTATCTCTTAGCTTGTCCAATGTAACACGTGTCACAGTCTTTACAAATAATAATTGTATATACAACATTAGTGAATTTCTCAATAGGAGTTGAATACTTTTGGTTATTAAAACATTTTAAAGCGTTTTTTATTGGTTTAAAAACTACCTTGAAGTTGTATTTTTGAAGAAATTTTGTATAAAATTTTGGAATTAATGGACATTATGGAAGGACTATAATTTGATCTATAATACATTAAAATGATTGTTTTGGTTATTGTTGCTAATTTTATTATTATTTTTAGTATGTATTGTGTGTAGACGATGTTCTATCTGCTTGGTAACATACTCATTAGGAAACCGTTAGATTAAAAAATTTGGTTACTATTTTTAAATTGCTATCATGGAAAGAGGGGTGTGCAAGTTTTATTGCTCGATCAACTAAACTATTGATAACGCTAATTTTCTACGGAGGATATACTATTGATCTAAAATTGGTGTAACGACCAGACTTCTTTCCTAAACCAATTGGTTATAATCTGGCCATTGTGGTGAGTGATAGAGACGTCTAGAAAATTAATACTTTTATTTGATTCACGCTCTATGTTAAATTGTAATGTATTGTGAAAATTTTTAAAAATGTCTGCAAAATCAATAATTGAATCTTTATGCAAATAAGCTAGGATACATATCTCAAGATTTACATATGTGACGTGCGCCGAAGAAAGGGGGCTTACTCTGAAAAGTGAGATTTTCCAGGGCTAGCGGTCGAAGTCGGCCGGATAGACGCGACTTTCAGGATAGAGGGAAGACTCACAAAATCTTCCCTCTCCACTTACCACTACATTCTCACGAGAAAAGAGATAGGTCGCAGACGCGGCTCAAAGACGAGTATAGACAAGACGCGGAGATATAGTGGTGAGTGGTGGGAGGCGTTTCACGGGATCTCGAGCGAAAGCCTGATTTCTCGGGTACCTAATAACTAAATTATTAGTAATAATAACGCTCGAAAATTTTTTTCGATGGTTTCATTAAAAAGAGCAACTCAAAAACTATCGAAAGGTGGCTGAAAATATGGCTTTGGAATCTAAGAAATTTGTTAAAGAACACAAAGATATTATCATTACACGCGCCGACAAAGGCATTTACTTCTCTGGTAGACGAAATCTTATTGCTTGGTTCCATCAATTCCGATATGCCTAGATCACTCAAATGTACAAAAGGTCATCCACCTAAATTTTACGGTATACCGAAAATACATAAGACAGGATACCCTTTGAGACCTGTAACATCTTTTATTGGTTCTCCTCTCTATGACACCTCAAAATATATTAACAGTGTCCCTATTAAACGTACTCTGGGTCAATCATCAAGACACGTGAAAGATAGTTGGCAATTTGTTGAAAGTATCAACAAATATGTAATTCCTGATGACTTCTAAATTTTCTTATTAGACGTTGAATCCTTATTTATTAACAGTATTTTAACTAAAGAATCATCCTATCACAAAAGACTATTTATGTAAATGTTCCACATCCACAAAAATAATAACAAAATTAACATGAAATCTTATATTGACGGTATCAGCGGTATCTATCATAATCTTATATTATCCGCGAATCGCTAATAATGTTAATCACTGTATCTTATCACTACAAGCCGTATTTATTCTTGTACTACCCACGTTATAATCAACCTACCGTCCCTGCTTCGTCATGTATGCCTCTCGCTCTATATGCTTGTCATCTCACATCGCCTATGGCATGGCAAAGAACGAACTGAGTTTCAAAATGTGTTTTTTTTTTATTATTAATTTACTTATAATACTGTGTTCGTCCTATAGGCGGAGTCAGACATAATGTTACTCTTTTAGTGTCTCTATCATTTAATCTAAAAACAAAACTGCCTTTTTAATTTTTAACTATAACTTTTTTATTTCAACGAGAACATGTCAATATAACTCGCTTCATTAAAAAAACTAACAATTCATAAAACAAACACTCTCACTCTCACACATTTAATATGATTAATTTTTGCCACTACTCTTATTCTATTTAACGAAATACAGACCAGTATAAAATGTTATATGTACGCATAATCTCGAATAGATATATTGTCATTTTATAGGTTATGTTTACTACCATTTTTCTTTTGAAAGTAGTCGAAACGTCAACAATATGATTTGAGGAACTTCTCAGTCATTTGATCTAATAAATTTTGACCAGTAGTCAGACAAACTTCTACTCTTTTTATTAACTACTACCCTGGCCGGCACAAATAACACCTACTATTATTAAAATGAAATTTGTTTAATTACCCATATTATTCTATTGGACATTTAACTATTTTGTTGTGAAGTCATATACTTTGGTTTAAAACTCAACTTTTTTAATGAACATTCGTCTTTTTTTATAATAAATTCATATATCTTCTTTAGAACATTTATCTTCTTGATTGACAATTTATGTTTTTGGTTAAAAATTCGTCTATTTTATTGAAAATTCATCTGTTTTGGTAGAAATTTTATCTTTTTTGTTTAGAAATGCAACTGTTTGGTTAAAAATTGATAATCTGTTTCGGTTGAGGATACACATATTTGTTTAATATTCGACTTTTTTTTTATTAAAAACTCAACTACCTGGTGTAAAGTTGGACTTCTTTATTAAAAAGTAATTTATTTAGTTGAAGATTCATCATATTAGTTTAAAATTCAAATTCTTGTTTAAAAATTAAACTATTTTGTTAAAAATTATTTTTTTTTAATGAATAGTTTTACCCGAAAATGTAAATATTTAATTTTTGGTTGAAAATTTATCATTCGGAGTGTAGCAATTTAGGTGGTTTAAAGTGTGTCCGAGCCTTTGAGGATTACAAAGCCGTTGTATACGCGTGCTTCAACAAAAATCTTGATCTTACATTCGATGATATAATCAAAACTTTCTAGGGAAGATACTTTTATTTGGGAATTCCTGCCACTCCGAAAGTGCATGCATTTTCTTCATGTTCTAGAATTTTATGGGGATATGGAGATGGGGCTAGGATTCTTTAGTGAACAGGCGATGGAGTCTGTTCGCGCAGATTTCCAGAATGTCTGAATAAAATACAAGACCTCTAAGAACCATCCGGACTATGCGGCCAGGCTGCAGCGTGCACTCTGTGAATATAACAGCCTTCACTCTTTTTAAAACTAGCAACTGAATAACTGATAAGGCTTTCACAAAGTCCTATAATAAATGTTCTTCCACGATTCGACTTGCATTTTATATTTACGATCTTTAGTTTCTCAAAGTTTCTTCAAAACTCGACTCTTAATCGAGTTAATTTATACTGAGAACAGTGCAGTCAGTCTACGCCTCGCTAAGTAACATCAACAAATATTTGTATGGCTTCCTTCAAATCTTCATTCTTCATCGGCAAAGACGAAGGAAAAGTGCAAAAGTTGTAGCAACATATATGGTCGGAGACTTTTGGAAGCATTTTTGTGAATCTCTTACAGGGTACAAAATATCCATGTTCATTTGAAACTTGACGTGTGTTCATTCAACATAGCTTAAGTTTGAATCATACTCACATAGTGGACGTAGGTGTAGGTTTAAGATCATAATGTAATGTTGCTTCCATGACCTCGTTGAAAACTTGGTTAGTCATATACCTCGCTAACAGTAACTGAGCAGTGCCGACATTGTCTAGAGTTAAAGATTGTATTCTAGATATGTGTACGCCAAGGTCCCTGTGGATTCCACTGCATTCTATGCACACTATGATACCAAAGTTGGTCGAAAGCCAGGTGGCATCTGCAGGGAAATAAATCACTATTGTTAAACGATTCGACGAATTCAAAATTAAAGTTCTAAAAATGGGTTGCTTGACGCACCATTTTGTGAAGAGCAGTCACAACACTGATCGTTACCGGGTAACCGTATAACGCATCGAATTACGGCTTGTTGTAGTTCGACTAAACTAGGATTGCCTTGCCCGGCTTCCGCTTTGCCGCTTGCATCGAAGGCTCGCAACAAGGCACGTTCTTTACAGTTGACTAAGACGGACATCCAGGCTCGCTGATCAGCCTCATCTTCAGCTTGGAAATGATAAGTTCTGTTATCTGAAAAATAGTTCAAAATTAGGTGTGCCTTGGTTGCATTGAAACCGTTGTTACATAGATTAAAATTTTGTTTGTAGTATATATGTCGAACGCACTTAGAAGAATCAGGCAATCAGCCGACTCACTCGGCATCTAGCGCACTGTCAGCGTTTAGATGAATTTGGGATGAAATAATTATGTGTCATCTAAGTGCCTCGGTTATTTGGGCATTTAGAAGTATTCTCAGTAATTTTTATGAAAAAATTATAAAAGATTAGGGAACTTGATGAGAGATTATCACAAATGTCAGATGACAATAAACAAAAGAATACTTAACATCTAAAGATATATTTTACTCCACTTTGTTTTTGATATTTTGTTTGAAAACCAATTTAAAAGAAATTCATAGAAGCCGATGTTTGCATTATTTATTACTTATAACTTTTAAGTGTTTCGTAGGAAACTCTTATGCAGTCGGTTAAATGAGTGTCCGTCAGTTAGCACGCCTAGCGCCAAAACTGTTAGGCCTAGCGCTATCGTTTTTTGCATGGACAAATACTGAGAACCCTAAAAAAAATACTCAAGAGGATGTCGCTATACAAAAACATGAAAATTTAGGCCGCTTGGAACAAAAATGCTTAAAATTGACTCACAATAAAGGGATTGGAAATTTTTAGAGAAAGCGGAAAAATCTTAACCATACATGTTCCTACGAAACCTTTTACTTGAGGCGCCGATCGAAAATTTTCCGAAAAAGTGAATAAACTGGTTTGCAAATGCTTAAGATTAAAATTAAGCAAATTATTTACAAACCTAACTCAAAACCAACACATGGGATTGGATATTTTCCGAAAAATCGGAAAAATCTTAACCGTACACGTTCCTACGAAATCTTCAACTTAAGGCGCTTATTAACTTTTCGAACTGATTTTTCTTGACGTAAAGTTAACAAAAAACGTGTTTTTGAGGGAAACAATGGTTACAACCGGCGTTCCTTTTATCTTATTTTTTATTATGCTTATCTGGGTATAAAGGTATGGAAGTAATGTAAGAGAGAGAGAGAGAGAGAGAGAGATAAACATAAAGCAGCGGAAACAAGGAGTGCAAGCTCAGCATTCTCTCTCGTATGGCGGTGAGACGCCATATGTTGGAAGGCGGGTTGGAAGACCAGAAGCATGAGAACGACCGGAATACATAGGACAGCATTTTCTTACTTAGAGGCGCATACTCGCGCCTGTGATTAGCGGCAGAGTAACACCTCATACGAAAGTGCAATTTTAGCAAAGGTGAGAGCGGACGACGGTGCACGGCGTGGGCGTGGAGATAACGTGTGGTCAAGGAAGGTAGTTCCTTCCCTCCCAATAAAACTACGTGCCATGCAGTTTCCGTTGCACATCGTCTATTGTCGCAGAGGCCCGTAGATTGCCCGTCAGTTAAACTTTCGCGGTAGCACAGTTCAGGGGGTAAAAGCTACCACAGGGTTCGCATCCAGCCCCTTGACCGTGCCGTCCGGCGACCTATTGTTTTGGCCGAGTCGAGCGCTGGCCGTACAGTCTTGTTCAAAAAGACGCACGGATTGCGGTGCGAACCCTCTGTACTACCCATCGTCGAGATACATTAGAGACACTAGGTAAAGGAAAAGAAAGCAAATAGAGGGCAGCACTACATATCATGGGGCACCGTCTGGATGTATGCTACCTATTTAAAATTATTTTACTGTTTTTTATTTTTTTATCTAAATGCGTCTTGTCGCCCCTATTAGCCAGTCGCCACTGATACTTCTGTATGCTCTAATAAGTACCCGAGACAAATTTAGTTGAAAATGTCAAAAAGTCCCCTGAGTACATATGAATATCCTGGTTAGATTCTTAAGAACCTTGTTAGTTTTTGTTTAAATAATTTTTTTTCAAGATGAATTAAAAAAAAAAATTATTGATAATAAAAAATGCATTTTCATCTTCGGAAAAAATAGCCAAATAGTTGAATTTTCAAGGAAAAAGATACATTTTCTACAAGATAGCTACAGCGATTAAGTCAGTAAAGTATCAATTAAATCAGTAAAATATTCGTTAAATCATTAAAATATTCATTCAGTCATTAAAATAATTGATAAAGCCTAATTTTCAGTGATTAAATTATTATTAATACGCAATATAAAATTGAATTTTCGATTCAATTGATTGATTTTGAAATAAAAGAGAAAATTAACTTATTAATTAAGGATTTTAAATATGTAGCATACATCCAGACGGGTCCCCATGATATGTAGTGCTGCTATGTATTTGCTTTCTTTTCCTTTTCCTAGTGTCTCTAATGTATCGCGGCGGTGGGCAGTGCAGAGGATTCGCACTGCAAACCGTGCGTCTTTTTGAACAAGACTGTACGGCCAACGCTCGACTCGGCCGAAACAATAGGTCGCCCGACGGCACGGTCAAGGGGCTAGATGCGAACCCTGTGGTAGCTTTTACCCCAGTTCGGGTCGCGGCTTTAATTTTCTCGCGTTTTCTTGGACTGCTTCCCGGTACTGCAGAAAATTAAAAACATCGGCACACAAAAAATAAAAAGTGGGCGGTACTTTTGACTATACCTATATATCCTTATGTATTTTGACGCGCTGAATCCAAATTCGGTGTCCGTTTTGCCAGTACACCACCAAAATTTTGGGTAAATCGCGAAAAACCGTGAAAAATCGCTGAAAATCGCATTTATAGACGTTGGTAAATGTTAGAAAGTATTCTTATGAGTGTTTCACACATGATTTCAGTATATTTGGACGCGCTTAATCTGAGTCCGTTGTCCGTTTTGTTCGTACACCTCCAAATTTTAAGTAAATGGCGGAAAACCATGAGAAAACGTGAAGGTCCACATCCATGGATCTAGAAGCTACTGCTTCCTCAAAGTGTATCATTTTGTCTGGTTTTACTACTATTGAAACGTTATCATATGAATATATGTTTTTTTGCTTGTACTTGCGACCAGGGCACCTTCATGAGGAGACGGTGGGCCTGACGGCCATGATGGCACGATAGTCGTTAACCCATGGCTCCACTAAACTCACCTCCTCTTTCTGCCAACCCATGTCCTCGGAACCGTTTTCGCATTACTTCAAGGACATGAGGGTAAGGCCAATAAGCCGTGCTTCGGCTTTCAACATTGGCTCAACGAGGACGCCTCTCAGAGTGCCCTGCACCTCCTCGTCCCAGGCACATGATCTGTCCGGTGCTTGTCGTCTTTTGCGGCGCAGAGGTAGCACTGAAGGGTGCTTTCGGACCCCGCAGCCCTATGGCCCTTTTTGCCGCACCTCCAACAGGCCTTCGTCCCTGGACGAAGGCCTGGACCCCTGCAGCCCGCTGCCATATAGCCAAAGCCTAGGCAGCGGTATCACTTCAAGGCCTCCGTCTTCTTCCGCACGCGACAGGACACCCATCCTACCTTGAGGTGTCCCGTGCGGAGATGCCTTGCGGCAAGCTCCTCCCTCATCTCGAAGAAGGCCTTTAGATTACCTCTGAAGGCCTTCTTCGTCATACAGACCTTTATTTCACCGCTTGCTGCTTCATTGAAATCTTTACGAACGGCGGCTTCCACTCCTGCCGCATCGGTGGTAGTGTTGAGGTCCAGGACCTCGGACTCGATGCGGGGGACGAGCTCGCGCACGCTACCCCCAGCACCGACCGCTTCTTTGATGGCCACCGACAATTTGGCTCTGCCATCCGCCTTCGGCCCTACCTCCACAAGGACTTCTCCGTTTCGGGTTTGCCTGACACCCTTGATTTTTACTCCAAGGAAGTTCGGCTGCACATTTCGGTTGAGGTCCCTGAGGAACTCCGCGTAGCTCGAGCCTTCGGCCGGTCTTATAAGGACCGCCTCAGGGCGAGCTCGCCTTGTTGGCTTGGCCTGCTTTCCGTCATTGGCAGGCTTCTCCTTCTCTTCTCCTCTTTTAGGCGTCAAGGTCACCGCAGTCGAAGCAGTGCGTGTACTCGGTCTCTTCTTGATAGGCTTTGAGGAAGAATTCGCCTCTATGGGACTCAGGGTGGACTCCCGTTCGCACTTCCCTAGCTTGGGAGCGGGAGTTTCCACGGCTTCTTCTATCTGGGTTCCAGATTGGCTCATCTTCTTCTTCTGCGTTGCCTTCCTCCTTTCCTCTATCCTCGCCCTTTTGCCGGCGGCCCACCCAACTTCTGTTGGTGCGAACAAAAACCGGCAATCGGCTGTTATTACGGCCATTCTCAGCTTACTTGCCAGTTCCTGTGCTTCCTCCAGTCCATGCCTGATTGGCATGAATATATTCCTCTTCGTGGCAGAGAATTCCTGCATCCTTTCTAATGCGTCTGTCAATTTTTGGATGAGTTCTCCAGCGCCTGTTGAAGCTTTTTTCGCCAACATGATATCTTGTTTCGCCTACGGAAATGTAAGCCTACTCCTGCATAGCCCCGCATGCGGGGGTAAGATCTGCATACTCTAGGAGGCGACTTGGTATCCTAGAGACACCGTTTGGAATGACCTTCACGGGTTTTCTTGGTATTTCGCTATTTACTCAAAATTTGGAGGTGTACGAGCAAAAATGACAACGGATTTGGCTTCAGCACGTCAAAATACACTGAAATTATGTGTGAAACACTCATAAGAATACTTTCTAACATTTACCAACGTCTATAAAGGCGATTTTTAGCGATTTTTCACGGTTTTTCGCGATTTACTCAAACTTTTGGGGGTGTACGGGCAAAACGGACACCGAATTCAGATTCAGCGCGTCAAAATACATAGGGATATATAGGTGTAGTCAAAACTACTGCCCACTTTTTATTTTTTGTGTGCCGGTGAAATTATCAACGTAAAACAAAAGAGAGGCCTCACTAATTGAGTTTACAGAATTTAAATGCTTCGAACAAATCGAATAGTTTTCGTTCTCTCTCTCTCTCTTTCTCAACAAGCTTGGGTGAGTACTACTGTATCGTTCGGTATTTGACATTATTCAATAATAAAGGTGCATTAAATTGTAACTTGGTTCCTAATATTGCATCCTTTCATTTAAAATAATAATGACAGAAGATCAATTAAACAACCGACTTCCCTGAAAGGAAATCGGGCAGAGGGCATGCCCATTACCTCGTTCTGACGAAGATCATAAATTTCTCTACTTGGCTCGAGGGGAAATTAGTGGTTAAATCATATCAACTATTTATTTACTATTCATAATAAATAGCTGGTGGCAGCGGTGAGATTTGTCCTCACTTTTGTTTTTTTGTGCATCCTGTCGCTTTTATTTTTAACAAATTAATAATTTTTTTCATGTAAATTTCTTTTATTTGGCTGTTCCTCATGCCTTTTGGTTGGCAGAGTTACATCCCTATACCTTCATTTTTCTTATGCCTTAATCGACAAAGAGAATGGACGTGATAGTTTTTTTAAATCGAAACGCACAATCCTTTTTGTAAAGTTTTTTTTTTGGACTTTTGTCCATAGCTGCAATCACTTTTGCCATGGAATAGGCAGAGTGACGTCAATTTTACATCTTCGCGTGATAGCAGGCAGAAATGTGCGGGAAAGAATTGAGCAGACAATAGAGCGATCAAATCTCAACTTTTCCGGTTTCCGAGGGGAACAGGCTGAAACAAGTCTCGTTGAGCAACACCCTTCCCAAAACGCGATAAATGTCTCGAGGGGACCCAGGGGAGGTCCAAGGGTTCCGTTTCAAAACCATTCTTAGCAGCAACAGCAGGGATGTGCTCGGATTTTGACGGAAGTAGAATCACCAAAAGGCTGAATACCCGAAGGTACCGACAACGCGTGAACTACGACATCGGGGACGAACCAGCAGGAAATCTAGATAGCGACTCGGAATTAAGTGGAAGCAGTACTGAAGCCAATGAAACGGTTACCTTGGAAGGAGAGCGTGAAATCCCGGTTTAACGGCGTCGATATAGTATGATCCCCACCTTCGATCTACCATCAAAAAGCCTAGGTACAAAAACACTACGAAACCTATCGCCCGAGATATGGTCCCGACGTCATAATGCGCCTCTCCGGGGGGGGGGGGGGGGGGGTGTCAGTACACCCGGGAGGTCAAACATGAGTAGACCGCCTATAGTAGAGGCAACAGAATCTTTCTTAGTTGAAGTGAGTCCTCCGGTGGACACATCACAAGACAGCACCAAGGAGCGAAGCTAATTCGGAGACAGAAGATCTTCTCCACCAGTGACAAGGGAAAGAGAATCTGTTCCACGGGTTGAACTATCTCTGGTCGACGACTATAGGCACTTCTTGGACAATCAGATATTCGAAGTCCCGGAGCCGACCCCTCTCACTGAGGCAGAGAGAGGACCGGAAGAGCGCGGAGGAAAGAATCGACTGCATATTGGACAAGGAAATGAACGTGCCGCACGAAAAGCTAATGGAATAGGACGCGGGCAATATGACGAAGTTCACACCGCGATTGTCGAAGCGGTTCACTTTTTCAGCCTCTCTGGTGGAAGGAAGCCCAGCAGCGCGATGAACTCCGTATCCGTCCCGAATCAGTAAATCGGCACCGATCGACGGGGCAAGGGGAAGAAAGAAGAAGAGTTTGGGCCTACGAGAGGGAACCAGCAACCAACGCGGCTCGTCCCAGTTAACAACGGCGTCTTGTAATCCTCTACCATTTCGCATCAGTCTGCTATGCCAGCGCAGCAGCGGCCTCTGGGGTTGAGTTTATCCATGCCTTTCATACATGGCTTCGACCAACCAGTCGTTAACCAATCATCGTCCAAAGCTGGGACCTCCAATCGGGACACGCGCGAAACCATTTTACAGGCAAGTCGAGATTACCTTCAAGATAATTACATCCATTTCTTGCCAGCAAATTGCGAACCCGTAACGTCAGTTTTAAAACTACTGCTCGTTAAGGGTGCTATAATGGCTTGGGGAAAATTCAAGGTAGATACGGCCATTCAGAAAAATAGACATTGCGACGATCTCAACACCGCCCAATTAGAGGGAGTGTTGCAGAACTTAGTATCAGTCCTAAAAGCAGATAGGGTACAGCACTTTCGCATTGCGCGTTTTGATGATCTATGCGATAGTTTAACAAATAACGTTTTGACGGCCACTCTGGCAAAAGTGTTTAAATATACGGCAATAAACATCACAGTACGCTTTGGGAAGTCATTTACCAGCACCGTTATGTACAAGTTTGCAAATATTTTCAACATAACTCGCGTCACAACCTCGGGCTACAGATAACAAACGAATGGGGCGTTAGAGAGGAGTCCTGCTGTCCTTGCAGAATATATAAAACATTACGCGGGAGTACACGATGATTGGGATAGGCTGCTTCCGTACACAATGTTCGCGTATAATATATCCGTGCATGAAGCGACCGATTTTCCGCCTTACGAGCGTCAAATCGCCGCGGAAAATAACAGAGCGGCAAAACATCATTCGAAATTGCAGTACGACCGTAAGGCAAAACCAATAAAGGTGGGCAAACGTGAATATGTTGACGTACAAGAAGAAATCCGAGCATGGAAGTTCGCTCCCTATTTCCATGGACCCTGCAAGGCCGTAGATAAAACGCAAAAGAAGAATCTGGTTTTGCAGGACCGAGACGGTGTGAGGTTCGCGAAGCACACAGATAAAATTAAACCTGCCTATTTATGACAGGAGGAGACGTTGCACGTCTCGGAGGATGGACTCTTGGTTGACGACGAAGGCTACGTGCATATCTCCACCGACGGATCTTGCCTCGGGAACGGCAATGGCAACACGGAGAAAAAAATCCGGGGTTTAGTGCAAGAGAGTTCAAGGCACTAACGCATGGACTATTCATCAGGCGCATATCGCAGGAGTCTCTTGTTTTATTTCCAAGAGCCTCCACGGACTTTCTCGGTGAGTCCCTTGCGATTTTCCTTTAGACCACGCGGACCACGCCTTCTGCCTGTTGCCACGTTCGCACCACTAAATGTTCGCAGAAGGCGTGGTCTAAAGGCAAATCGCAAGGAGACTCACCGAGAAAGTCCGTGGAGGGTCTTGGAAATTTCGCTCGCACTTTTTGAATTAATGCGTGACAAATTTTCACGCGCTAATGCCTACATTTTTCTCTCCGTGAATATACGCCTACACAAAGGGCTGATTACGTAACGAGGAAGCAGATGGGCTCGCGCGTGTGGGTGCCGTCCTGCTGTTGCACGCAAATCGGAGGCACAATAGGAGAGGACAATGTCACACTCTACCATTAGAACAATTCTTAATTTTTTTTCTATACGTTACCTGACAATGGAGGGACGGGCCGTAGTATTGGCTTTGAGCGAGCTGTGTCCATGCACGACTTCCACCCATCTCCCGGAGCATGCGGAAGACTACGTCAACAGCGAATTTGTTAAAAGCATGGGGCTTTTCTGCGATCTGTTGATTCCCCTAAAACGAGTCACCAAAGTTTGAAGAACAATTGTCTGTCTGCAGAACTTTCTTCTTTTCACAACTACCAACAACGCTTAGAGCGAATCGACGTCCACTGTAGGCTCACTCTGGGTACTAGCTGCGAGAAGCCATTTCCCTCCACAGAAGTCCCGAGGAGCTGCGACATTAGGATCGCTTATGACTACCGTTCGTACTGGGTCCCAATAGGCACACTCAGGGCCTGCTGTATTCGTTGGCATTCTCTGAAACAGCCCGTCTCACTTGCAATGGAAATTTTACCCAAGAGCACCGAATAAGAAACGTGGGCCTGACTCAATTAGCCCCATTGTGCTCACTACGAACTGATAAAACAGCATTACCCTCAATCACACTAAAGGAAAACCCACAAGAGTGCATGTATGAAGCACCGATGTCATTATATCTGCGCGAAATATCGCCCATCCTTGCCCAGAATCAGGAGAATATCAAAGCATTGCCCATCACAAAAGAAAAAGGGTCCAGACCATGGCACGGGACTGGTGCTGACGCAACGCTTGCAGATCTCGAGAACAAGTTAGTCGAGCACAGTCGACATCATATAAAAATACATCAACACTATCGGTATACCCGTGCCGCCCTGGGTGGCGTTACCATGCCACAGAGACAAACTTAAGTTGCAGGGATGAAGCAATTCGGAGCTCAAACCAGCAAGACCAATGATGCCCAGTGCACCTCCACAGGATGTATGTATGTATGTATAAATTTATTGAGACTATACTATCTATTACATAAAATTACATGTTAAAAATACAAAATATAAAAAGAAAAAACAAACACATTTAAACCATAACCATGGTATATAACATATATACTTAGGAAGACCTTGCCCAGCAACCACAATATCGCACAAAAAACTTATTCAAAATCCCTAGGAAACGAAAAGACTATAATAATTCGGCTTCTTTTTTACTACTGTAACCTAACCTGCTCTAGTTTGTAACATTTTTTCGATCATTTTGATCATTCTTTTTATCTTAGATATTGACGGACCAGATAAAATATTCATTCAAAACATCTCCTTGTCCACTAACTCTATTGACTCTCAAAAGTAATTGTTCTTAATGGTTTTAAATTTTGGAGATTTTGGTGCAGCTCTAGGTGAGGCCAGATTATCAGACTTCTTGATACACTGCGAGCATCTAAGTCCTTCTTCAGCGAGATATCTTTAAATTTTGCTACTAACTCACTCGACTTTCGCACAATCTCTCCCATCGAGGCAGCTTCTCAAGTATCTAGCATATTGAATTCGGCGTATAAATGTTTAATCTGGGAGAACCAATTGAAGCCTGATGTTTTAACGTTCTTGTGCGCTAAAGCCACCCACTCAGACGAGCAGTGCCGTGGGTACCAAGTATTGTCCATGTTATATAATTTTTCAAGCCAAGACACTGTTCTTTCCAAGACCCTACATGCAATCCGCAATCTACCTGTTTCTAGGCGTACTGCGTAAATCAGCAAATATGCGGGCAAGTGTAATAATCGCTTGAAGAAGGATAGCTGAGTTTTCTCTAAAAGGTCCATATAGTTCTGACACCAGACCTGCACCCCGTATAGAAGAATACTACTCACTAAACTATCATATAGTCTAGATTACGTGGACCATGAGTCTGCTTTTGAGCCACAAATAACTTTCAACGTCTCACTCAGTACAGAGTTTGACGAGCTGACAGATTTCTTAACAGAATCTGTAAGAGAGCCAGAATTATTATAGATTGTGCCAAGATACAAATATTGATTCACAACTTCGATATTATTATTTCCAAATGTAAAGAACTTAAATTTTTTCACAGATAAGTTTCCACCTTTTTGGAATATTACTATCTTTGTTTTATCCACATTGACTTCCAGCTTATTTATTCTGCGGTACAACAACAGAGGTTTTTAATTTTCTAGCCAGTTCTACCAGCGTGTCTGAAAGAAGCATCAAATCACCCACGTATGCTAGAATTAAATCTATAATTAATTATTTACAGATATTCCTATGCAACCTTGATTTAATGAAAATTCTTCGTCATCACTTATCATCTGGACAAAAGAATGAGAAATAAGTACTTCTCCCTGCAAAACCACCCATGAAACCTTGACAAAATTGGCATGTAGATTCCTAATCTTAATACTGGCGTGGGCGTTTTCATAAAAGTGTCTTAAAATATTGATAAATTTACTACTAATACCTTTCTCATGTAACTTTCTGCACAATATCTCATGAGAAACCTACAGAAAATCGCTTTTAAAATCCAAAAACAGTGCATATACCGCTCTTCTAGGATGCCTTAAGTGAATTTGTAATAGAGATGACAAAGTGAACAGGTTGTCTATGCAACTCCTATTTTTTCTAAATCCTGATTGAAACTCGGACATAACATTATATTCATCTATCCATGCTGCAAGCCTATCCGCCAAAATCTGCGTAAAGATTTTTGCGATAAAATTTACAAGAGTAATTGGTCTATAATTATGCGAGCTCCCCGGATCTCTCTTTTTGTGAAGCATTTTGATTGACAAAACTCCCCACTCTTTTGGAACCATTTCCGTTTCCATGATTTTCTTGAAAAGATTTTCAATGTAGACTACCCAATTTTCTGGAAGTCTTTTATAGAAACTATAGTTAATTCGATCAAAACCTACCACTTTAGAGTCCTTACATTTCTTTAGGCTCTCCATTATTTCATCCGTTGATATATCACTGTACAAAATAGGATGCGTGATACATACACTGTAAAAAATTTCGGGAATTTTCCCTACGATATCGTAAGGAAAATACCACATTTTGGTAGGGAAAATAACTTTCCCCACGAAAATAGGTAATTTTCCCCAAAATTCTGAAAATTTTCACAAAAATTGGAGAATATTCCCCAAAAGTTATGGAATTCGTAGAATCCAATAAAGCGAAGTGAAAGTTCCCCAAGAAAATAAGGGATTTTCCCCAAACTTCTGAAAATTTTCACAAAAATTAGAGACTGAGGGATTATAGCTGAGAAAATGTTTTAGATAATTTTAAATGAGAGTGACAAAAAGTTTGCAATAATTTGCATATAATAGAACTGCTTATTTTACTTCAGAAATTCCTCATACGCATGAGCAAACAAGAGAAGACGGAAAGAGCTTTAAGCCAAAATATTTCCTTCTTAAATAAAATGTTATTGGCTAGCTTTCCTATACTTCAAAATGAGTCTGCTATTTATCCCAGCTCATTGGGTATTTCTGATGAAAGCAGACAACCAATGCAATCTTGATGATGCCCAAGCGCTCATCAGGCATCCCCGAACGTTATTAGGGTCACTTGGTTCAAATCGGTCAGAAGGTGCAGACAGCAGCAGAATTGTGGACAGAATTGTGTCGTTTGTGTATTATTGTGAATTCTCGTTTTGACTACGTTAGAAAAAAGTGTGATTGAAGTAATTTGAGAACAATAAATAAGCTATAAATACCAGCATCAAAACTTGAAAGGAACAGAACTACCAGCATCGAAAATTGGAAGGAGTAGAACTACTAGCATCGAAACTTGGAAGGAGTAGAACTACTAGCATCAAAACAATCAAAACTTGGAAGGAGCAGACGGTAAGTCATTTATATTTAAAAATTTCGAAGTATTGAACTGAATGACTTCACAACGATTTTAAAAGATTTCTAACAATTTACCGACAAATTACCGACACAATTTAAAATGCAGAAAGATGTTTTCTTTGTGATATTATAAATTCACTGGCAAAAAAATGCTGTCGAACCAAAAGTACGCACTTTCACGCTCGTTCAAAAATAGATACTATATTGATTCAAATCCATATACCGGATGTCCCAGACTCAAGTGTCCGGACTTATATAGCCGTATAAGAATAAAATAAATAGGAAATTCCTTTTCCAAAAATCAGTTAAAGTTTTAGTTTTTTAGTTATAAAATATTTAAGCTGGTCCAATCAGGAGCGCCGTATAAACAGCCGCGTGTGCGTGAACGGTATTCCAACGTAGTGTTCTCCCGTCGCTAACCCCACCTCTGCGCTCGCTGCGGTAACACTGCGTTGAAATCCCGTCCACGCACACACGGCTGTTTATACAGCGCTTCTGATTGGACTAGCTTAAATATTTTATAACTAAAAAACTAAAACTTCAACTGATTTTTGGAAAAGGAATTTTCTATTGATTTTTTTTATTTTTATAGAGCTATACAAATCCGGACACTTGAGTCAGGGACACCCTGTATATCAAATTCAACGGCCATACCACGCTGAAAACACCAGTTCTCGTTAGATCACTGAAGTTCAGCAGTGTTGGACGCGGTTAGTACTTGGATGGGTGACCGTTCGGGAATACCACTAACTGCGTGCTGTTGGCGTGTCATGGGTGTGGTGAGCCCACACTTGTAGTCATTTACTGCAAGAAACTATCCACCTAGAAACACTACCCGAATCGGGTAGTGTCACGCCTACCCCGAAAGGGAAATGGCTTAATGGTATACATACATACATACATACATACATAGCATGACTGTTGGGACGGAATGAATAATTATTGTTTTATTGAATATTTATGTGAATCAACAGTATATGCTTTTGAAAGAGTGCGAAAATGCGTACTTTTGATAATTCATCTTTTTAGTAGAACATTAATCTTCTTGGTGGAAAATTCATCTTTTTCTGTTCAAAAATTAAAATGCTTGGTTAAAAATTGTACTTTATTAGTTGAAAAGTAATTTTTTAGTGTGATTGAAGTATTTTATTTTCTATCTATTATAGTAGATAAGTCATCTTTCTTGATTGAAAATGAACTTTTTTTCTAATTTGTCTTTTTCATTGAGTTCAACTGGTTGATCATTTGTTTTTTTGTTGAAAAGTAATTTTCTAGAGTGACTTAAGTATTTTATTTATTTTTAAAATTTTTCATTTCTTTAATTAGAAATTCAACTATTCTATAGGAAGTTTAATTATTTTGTTTAAAGTCTAATTATTTTGTTCACATTTTTAAAATGTCATTAAAATCATCATTTTTGGTCAAAAATTCAACTTTTTTGACAAAATTCGTCCTTTTCTATTGAAAATTCACCTTTTATAGTAGATAACCCATCTTTCTTGGTTGAAAATTGAGGAGGAAATAGCTTTACGCACAAACTGCGTGATCCGCGGTGTTCTGTTCCTGATTCTGGCGTATTATGTATATGGATACAATTACCCAGCGGAAAAATGTTCTTCACTGGAATTTATTCAACTGTAAATTTATTGTTTTCTATTTAGTTTTAGTTATTTGGTTCTGTAGGAGAAAAAAATAGAGTGTCCGAAGTTTGGGCCAATGTGCTAATTTATTTGTTATTATCTTCTTTCTTATCTATCGAGCTAATTATTAATCCAGTTGATGATAGTAAATAAATTTCAATAAAAAAAGACATTTACAAATGATATTGTTTTAATTGGCTAACATATGATAGTAAATAAATTTTATAAATATGGAAAAATGTATTATTATAAATTAAGAATATACCCACCACACTCCACTTCCCCGGTTTGCACAAATCGTAGTAAATTTTCCCTAATGCTCCTTAGGGAATTTTCCCAAAAATCATGTGGAAGTAATATGCACCAAAATTCGGGAATTTTCCCTGTTGCGCCTTGGGGAAAATTCCCTAAATTTTCAATAAAATTCCACAAAATTTAGTGAATTTTTCCTACTACGCGTGAGGAAAAATTCCCTAAATTCTCGATAAAATTTCACAAAACGTAGTGAATTTTCCCGATTCCGCCTTAGGGGAAATTCCCTAAATTTCTGATATAATTCCACAAAATTCCCTAAACTTTAATTAAAATTGCATAAAATTTGGTGAGTTTTCCCTACTACGCTTTAGGGAAAATTCCCTACATTTTCAGTAAGATTCCACAAAAACTTAGGGAATTTTCCCAAATCTGTTTTGGGAAAAATTCCAAAATTTCTTTTGCAATATATCACTAACTATTTTAGGGAATTTTCCCCAAGGCGAAGTAGGAAAAATTCCCGAATTTTGGTGTATATTACATGCACACGATTTTTATTTTTTATTTTTTATTATTTTTGGTAATAATATACCCTTCGGACCAAATATTTCTGCGCATGTGTACTTAGTACTTCAGCAACGTTGGTTATAGTAAAAATCAAATTGTCATTTAGATCACCCAAGCTACCTTACACTCCCGCAAGTTCATCCCACCATCTCGTAATTTCTCTGTATTCTTCACACTTATTATTTTCAAACATAAGGCCACTGAATTTACCTGAAGTACCGTGAGACGCTACAAGATTTGATGGGATGTTTCTCAAGTAGAGAATCAACGGCAGATGATGTGGCAATGTTGCTATATGTAAAACTTTGAAATCCTTTATAATTTGTAAACCGCATATTGACGTCCAGACTGAATCAATCACACCCTTGCCGTAACCTATAAATGTGAATTGCGCTGGTGAATCGGAGGGAGCTATGCCATTTGATACCAACATTCCGGTAGATTCCATAAAATTTAAAAATTGTTTACCTCTATTACTTTCAAGTAGATTCACTGACGACCTCTTTTGTGAGAATATGCCTTCGCGAGCAAAAATAGTTTCGTCAATTTGGTTAAGATTGGCAATTCTCCAGTTAAAGTCACCACCTACATATATTGAAAGCTCCATTGGGATGCAGATTAACTTCCTGCGTTACTTCTTCTTCTTCTGTTCAGTCATCATCCAACTTACGCTTTCCTTTGCCTTGAATCATTTTATTTACATCCTCTGATTTAAACTCCTTGTCATCCACAAACAGTTTATTCCTCTTGATGACCGCACCGATGGCAAAAACCTTAAGTTTATCCTGTATATCAAAGATTAATTTTCTCCTCTCCTGCTGCATCTTCGTGCGATCGTTAACCATTGAAATCCCAAAGTTTTTATATTCCAAGATTTTCGAGAATACAGTTTTGACCCAATGAACCGCAATAAATTTCACAATATCTGGGCGTTTTAGTTTGATCTTGCCTAGTCTGTATACGTCATCAATCGCTATCTCCGGTATTTGTAAACAAACTTTTAGGAAAACAGCTGTCACTGTTTCGTAAATGTTATTATTGTGGCCACGAATTCAATAGATTTTATCTCAGATGATAAATTATAATTTTCATTGAAGTCTCATTCTTTCATAGCTAAGCAGGAGTCTTCTTTTTTTAAACATCTAAAGAATAGCTTGAAAAAAGAATTTCTCATTGTATGCGATTTTGCTGAAAACTGTGCATTCGTAGCGCAAAATTCCGCACAGTCATTTCATTGGAACAATGATCAGGGTACGATGCTTACAACTCCCAACTGAAAATTCCTGTACAGGAACCTCGAAGGACACGAACCTGTACAGGTAATCTTGACGGTTGCTGTGCAAGAATTTGGCGAAGGAAACTGTACATGATCCTGTAAAGGAAGCTGCACCGACAAAGGAACCTTTGAATGATCCTGTAGCCTATACAGAAACGTGTATAGGATCCTTTAAAGAAAGTCGTCAAGGGAACCTTTGGAAGGATCCTGTACAGAAATACGTATAGGGTCCTTTACAGAAAGCCACTGCGAAAACTGATGCCGCTTACAGCTATAAACTTGCCTTCCTTTTATTCCCTTCAAGAACCAATTCACTATCGCGAGAGCCAAGCTACCAGCGAACCCTCGCGGATTAGTTCCCATGCAGGTTCATGTATAGGATCCTGAACATGTTCCTGTACATGAACCCACACCTCAATTGACTCTGTGAAGGTACCTGTATACTATACTATACTATTCAAAGGTTAGCTTGTATACAGGTTCCTTCGCAGGATCATGTACAGTTTCCTTCACCAAATTCCTGCACAGGAACCGTCAAGATTACCTGTATGATGCTCTATATCAATGGGCTAAAAAAACTTGCCTGAAACGGTGATATTTTTCATCTCCGAAGAAAATCATGCCGCCACTACTGCCGGGCATACAAAAATACCATTCATTTGTACCCTCTTCAGAATCGACTCTAATCTTGAAGAAGTTTTCGTCATCTTCACAGTATGACATTTGCCCCAAGAGAAAGATCGCAAGGAGATCGCGAAGAGAAGAGCAAAGTGAACGTTAAATTGAATGCAAAATCATTTTTTAAGTAACACTATGAGAGGCAAGGGGACTCACACCAAAAAGCACCCCAAAACGTGAAAGGCAAGGGGACTCACATAAAAAAGCACCCCGAAATGTGAAAGGCAAGGAGACTCACATCGAAGAGCAAATTGTTAAAGGCAAAGAGATTAACACCAGAAAAACTCTCCAAAACGTAGGAAGCAAGAGGACTTATCAGAGACCATCTCGACATGTAGCAGATGAACAGAACCATCCACCAAAATCGTGCATGACTTTATTATTAACTATCTATCTGTCGTTTTCCTACAATGCACAATGGGCCAGGATCGCCCTGTGTTTCTTTGAGAAATAGTCAAAGTCGAAAAATGGAACTCGATTTTCTATACTTGGTGACTAAGAAGAAGGAATACAATTTTATTATATTTATCGGAAAGCAATCGGTTTTGGTTTTTTTTAAATACAGTTCCCCGTAACGCCTGCTGCCGAAAGTTCATTCCCCGGCATTCCCCTTCACATCCAAAAAAGTAGGGTATCAGCGGGTTCCTCGGGATGTCTACTTTGACGCAAGGGTGCTCACTTTTGCTCGAATTCATATCCTGCTGAAGAAACCACGAATAACTGCGAGCTCACGCATGGAGTCGTCCACGCGTAACAGCGCACGGCGCAGCAAATTCTCACATAAAGTAGAGTCCCGCTATACTGGCCGTTTCGGGGGTACACTCGAAGGCCTTCACACTGTTTCGGGACTCTCCAAACCGTCCTTCTTATCCTTCTTGCTTGTGGCTTCTTATAGCGCCGAATCGTAAACATCGCAACTCCGCTGACCTTGCAAGCGCCTCTCTCTCGCAGGACTCTAGTGTATAATATATATTTGGAATTTCGTCTCTTTGACTACGGCTGGATTTTCCCAGGGTCTTTTCTGAAATATATATTGAACGAGATCCCAATGGATAGATTCATCAGGTTTTTCTCCTCAAAAGATACTAGATTATCGTAATACCCTGAGTGTAATTTTTTTAGAAACTGAAAGCCGCACGGAGCTTATAGTTTCTTGCCGTCCGCTTTTCGGCCTCATTTCCATTTATTGATAAATGAATATTTATTAATTTTTCAATATGACAACATTCATAAAACGTGAGATTTTGGAAAAAATTCCAAATGATGAAGCAAGAGATACTGATGTTCAGTATACCTTGAATAAATTGAATATTGATGGACAAAAAGTAAAAACAAAAAATATTTGTTCAATCTACAAAAAATGAAAAAAATGTAGACCCTGGTGACTGCAATTATATTACATTTTGTAGGCGAATGACAGGCACGTTCATGCAATTATGAACAAATTTTTTTCTTCTTGATTTCTATTTAAAAGATTTCTATACTTCCACCATTTAGATGGATTAATAATCACATATCAAGGAAAAAACAAAACAAAAAATTGTTGTCCACTTTTCGTGGATTGTGCGGCTAGAAGTCGAAAAACACATCGAAATCTACAACAATGAAATCTGAGGATACTTATATATGGTTTCTCGGGGTGCTGATTCCGAATCTGCGGTCAGAATTTCAAAAAACAGAATGACAATTCCAATATGGCGGTCAAGTATTTGAAAAAATCGTTAAATTTACATGAAACGTGGCATCCAGGGGTTTTCGAGGGCGCTGATTCCAAATTTGACGTTAGAATTCCAAAAAACAAAATGGCCGATTCGATATATAATGTTTTGAAATACTCGTCCGCCATATTCGATTCGCCATTTTGTTTTTAAAAATGATGACTCCAGATTTGGAATCATCACCCTCGAAAACCCCTAGATACCAATTTTTAAGTATATTTAATAATTTTTTGAAATACTTGTCCACCAGATTGGAACCGCCATTTCATTTTTTGAAATTTTGACGCCAGATTCGGAATCAGCACCCTCGCAAACCCCTAAATACCGCGTTTGAAGCAGATTCAATAATATTTTGAAATACTCGTCCGCCATATTGGATCCGCCATTATGAATTTGTAATTTTTGACATCAAATTTGAAATGAGCGTCCCCAAAAACCCCAATATACCAAGTTTTAGATGAATTCGACCTAAAATCGAATTTTGACCACTTTTTGTGGTTCCTGGCCCACTGTGCAATGGAACCATTTTGAAAATCTAATTGAGAAAATATCTTAATCGTTCTCCAGCTACATAAAAGTAAAAATAAAATATAATTTTTGTTACGCGTAAGCAGAAACATAATTTTTATCAATTATTAGAACCACTGAGTCACTACAACACGCCTAGTAGCGTCGTGGCCAGTTGGCGCGGGGCACACGCGCTCTTTTGACCTTCTATAACTCAACCAAAACTTTCCATCCCACTTTCGTTTTGGGATATTTTTCAAGAGAAAAAATCGAGCTTCTTTTCTAGCCTAATTGAAAAAATATCAAAAATGCCGCATTGGGAGAAAATCTCAAAAATGTTTTTTAAAATGAAAAATCAAGGTGAAATATTTTTTTACCGTTCAATGATTATTTTCATTGTAAATATTGTTGAAATACCTTTTCAAACCCCTCATAAAAAAGTAAAATTGGATAACTGTAACAGGAGTTATGTACAATTGAAGGTTAGCAGACGGGTTAATCGTCGAAAATTCGGGCCCCTGTATCTTGACAACCCGTTGCACTAGGTACGCCCCCTTCACAGAATTTAAAGAGGTCCACTAGCACTACAATCTGGCGGAGTTTGAATGAGATAATCGACAACAAACTTTTAGGCGGGGACACTTGGGAATTTTTACCCCATATATACTTGTTTATTCCCTTTTTGAATAACATTTACTAAAATTATAACATTTAATGCTTATTTATTCCTTATTTAAAAAAACGGTGTTTATCGTATTTTTATTATCAGTCCTTTGGACAATTATGCATTTTATTAAAATTCTTTTTTTTTTAATAGTTTCTAGTATTTATATTTTTAAATTAAATTAGGAACAAAGGATTTCAAATGGTCATTTCAACAATAAATACACAATTAAAATGTTAAAATGCATGTATGAAAAACTGTTCTTACTTGATTGAACATGATCGCGAAATAAATTCCCGTGAGGATAGTATAAAAATACATTCACTTGTTCACCATCAATTATTCTCTCCGATATTTTGTAATATGTTGCATTATGCTTAGTATGCTTCGAAACACTGTGATGATAGAAAAACTTCTATGAATGTGAATGAAGTATGCTTTTCTATTGTTCAGATTGCACATTTTGATTTACGTCCTGTTCTTTCATCAGCCAACTGGCTCATTCATTTTCAACTGCGATTGCGCGACTTGTAGTTCGAACAGTTACTTGCTAATGGCGAACGAGTGAGCACGTGTTTCTCCTCGTAAAACCACACCTAAAGTCGCGATTAATTAAACTACCCTTTCTTCTAATATTAAACCATCAATGTAAATAATAGTTATTTTACCAAGTGCAATATAGTGATTATAATTTAGTAAAGTGATGAGTTATCATTCTTTCACCTGTGACTCCCATACCTCCAATTTTCCCACCACGTGTTCTCCAACACCTAAAATAATTCTTATCCTTGTTTTATAATTAACAATCTTTAAAATTATAAACATCCATCAATATTCTGAAAAAACCATGTAAAAAATCTGCGTTTATTAGATGTGCCAGATGTCGCGAAACTTTTTGTTTTTCTTGCTTTTATGACCAGTATCACTCTGGTTCGTGCACGATACTACATAATCCTAATGATATCAATAATAATAGTTGAGAATAAATGTAAGTGGCTATTATTTATTTGTTTTTTTGTAGTTTGTGGAAAAAAATTTTATTTTGTATTTATTGTTTAAAACACCTTGTTCTTGCTTTAATTTTAAAACATAAATACTAGAAACTATTGAAGAATAAAGAATTTTAATAAAATTCAAAATTGTCCAGACGAGTGATAATAAATATACAATAATCATTAAATTGTATAATTTTATTGAATGTTATTAAAAAGATGGAATAATGAAGCATTTTGACAAAGAAAAAAAAGTACGGATAGCGAGAATCGAATGCGCAACGTTGCGGCTATCAGCATAGTGCTCTACCAGGGAGCTACCGATGCTTCGACATACTTTAACACTGGCTCGATGACCATCCGTTCACAATCTTAAAGATGCATTTTTCTCGAAAATGAATCAAAATTGTGTCTTCTTAATTTTTCTCAGAAAACCTCTAGTACGTACCTTTCATTGAGGAGAGTATCAATTCAAACAAAAAAAGCATACCTAAAGGTCACCTTGTTAGAGGTTCATACTTGCGCCTATAATTAGCGCCCATTGAAACTACGCGCCCTGCACCTTCCGTTGCACATCGTCTAATTCTCGCAGAGGGAATTAGATCGCCCACCAATTCAACTGTTGCGGTAGCACAGTTCGGGTCACGGCTTTTCTTTTCTCGCATTTTCTTTATCCACTTCCCGGTTCTACCGACAATCAAAAATCAATAACGCAAAGCAATAGAAAGGCCCCACTAATTGAGTTTACAAAATTAAAACCTTTGAACAAATCAAATAGTTTTCGTTCTCTCTCTTTTTCTCTAAAAGTTTGGGTGAATACTACTGTATCATCCGGTATATGACATTATTCAATAATAAAGGTGCATTTAATTGTGACTCGGTTCCTAATCTTGCATTCTTTCATTAAAAATAAGAATGACGGAAGATCAATTAAACAACCTCGTTCTGTTGAAGAGCCTAAATTTCGCTACTTGGTTCGAGGGGTTAGTGGTTGATTCTTATCAACTATTTATTTACCATTAATAACAATTATGTTTTACTTTGTACCAGAGACTTGCATATAATCTATATCTCCTTAAATCGAAGCAGGGACACTTGTATAACATAAATAATTGATCAAATGATTGACTTACTTGTTATAAAAAATTCAAGTTAACAAATATACAAGTTAGGTGTTTGACGGCAAAATAAATTTTTCTTTCCTCCGGAAGTACGATAAATTGGCAGGAATATATCAGGAACGTTTTAAAATTAATTAAAAGTTAATAATTATTACTGTTATGAACAATTTTTATAAAAAATAAGAATGTCTGTACTTTATAAGCAGTATATCTATATTACTGAACTCATTTAATTTATAATGTATGTATAATTATTTCTGTTTCTTGAAACTTACCAAAAAAAACATTACAATTGTTATAAACTAATGTGATAAACAGTAATCAAAATTTCGTTTTTTTCATAGAAATTTTTTTTTCTGCTTATATAGTTTACAGTACAACAATAAAGGTTTCAGATTAATTCATCATGCAAAATCACAACTGACATTGTTATGAACAAATTAAATAAATAAAAAACGACATTTGGCACTTTCACGTAGAATTTTTTTTACTACGAATCTAATTTTAATATCCTCAGAGGAGGTAGTCAACTGTAAATATTTGTTATGCATCAATAAATATTATTTTTAAAAACAAATTCGATGAATAAAAAATTTTTTTTTTCATTATTTGCAAAACAAATTCTTCTTTTAGTTAATATACTGTAACGTGTATACGTATCCCATCTTCATAACGTAGGACCCCTCTCCATCGAGCAGAGTGGGGATTTCCAACCAATAGCGGCATAGCATGCTCAACGTGCACTGAGAGCTAGTTCACTGGGAGACGGGTCCCAAATCGTTCGTCACTTCGTTCTCGCTCCAGAGGAGAGTGTTCTTTCATTAGGAAGTGAGGTACCTGTCACGCGATGGATGCAGGAATTCAAATTTCCGTAATGTTCGTTTGCGCGCATTTTGGCTCGTAAGGTGATGTGAATGATGGTAATACTTGTTTTTCTAGATGCACAGTTGTAGCTGGATATTTGATAATTAAATTGGAAGCTTTTCTTGAGATTGGCTCGCCCGTCTCCTGGCTCGTACAAGATTTATTTGTCAAATATTTCGGAGCTACTGGAATCCATTTTGTTCTTTCTTTATACAATGTTCGTTAGCGCGCATTGTGGCTTGTAAGAGCAATTGGATGAAAGTACAACAATTGTGCTTTCACACTTTTAATAAAACAAATGTTTTCAATTTAAACGTCTATGAATCAATATTAAAATAAAGCCAAGGTGCTCAACCACTAAGTAAAAAGTATCATTATTTTATTTTGTGTTTTTTTTCCACAATCTGTTAATTTTAGTGAGAAATTTTGTTCTAAAAATTACACAATTTTCAAGCTCTTTTTCTTGATGATGAGCATTTTTTGAAAATAAATATTTGGCTTTGAAAAATGAAGGTCAAAGCCATTATTTTTTAATATAGAGAATATAATCTTGATTTTTCAAAATTGTGCATATTGAAGGTCAAAGCTAATCTTTCTTAATGCAGAGAATAAAATGTAAATTTTGCGAAAATGTGCAAAACAGGCTTTAAATAAAGTGCCTCTAAGTATCTGTACGTCCCCCTCGATTATATAATAACTATTCCAGATTAATCCGGATCCATCAACGCGTTTTTTTTCACTCAAATACAAATCACGCCGATAAAGAAGAATTTGTTAACTTTGTCACTTGCATAAATATACACACGGAAAATTTTTGGTATACTAGACGTACTTCCTATGGTACATCAGCTGTACTATAGACTCGGGCAACAGCTACACCAATTTAAGGCGAGGTGTTGCGCTAACAGTGAGGTGTTGCGTAAGGGACAAACGTTCTCCCTCAAATATGGTACGGCTCCGAATGGATACTAGTATCTGTATGTAATGTATGATTCGATTAGAGAGAAAACTACGATATTTATTGTTTTTTATACAAAACATTCAAAAATAAAAATTTGAGTTTAGGAAGAGTTTGAAAGGCAGAAGGCTAGAATTAAATATTTAGAAATATCTATATAGATATTTGAATAGATTTAATAATAAAATTAACAATCAATCATGAAAATCAGTAAACAACTTTCAATTATCAACCACAAGGAAAATTATCTTAACCGAATATTTCGGGCACAGTCGTTGCAGCTCGCTTTTAAGGTCTTGATACCTCTACTTATCACCCCTTTCCTTGGCAGTGATGTTATAGTCGGTCGGAGCCGGGAATTTAATCACTTATGTAGTTCGTTTCTCGAAGTCTCGGCGAACGATGTCAGGTTTCCAGTGTGCAATGGAGACTGCTGTCCGATAATTGTAATTATAGAAAATTTGGCACTTATCGTTTTGGACAATAACTGACTTTATCTCCCTCGGAGCGCTCGGCAAGGCAGGGTCACGTCCAATGCCATTGGACAGCCGGATAGTATGTGTTCTCGGTACTCAGCGTGTGCACGACTAAGGTGGGAATGACACCGTCCTGGCATGTGAAAATGAAACCCTCTGTACCCGAATTAAGTCCTGATGATCTAAGGAAAGCAAAAATTTGAATTTTCTTGTCGAGTGGCTGTTGGCGGAATTTTTCAACCTCTGCTTTCTGGACTTTGGCTTTTAGAAGCAAGGCATCTAGATAGAGTATTGCACTTTCCTCACTTCCGATGCTAAAATTCAGGCCAAAGGTTTCGGCCGCCTGCTCCGCGGCTTTGTAAAGGAACGCTCCTTTGCAAATCATCTCGTGTTTCCTGACCATTTTCAGAAGAGGATCTCTGCCATTTGCAGCGATGTAAGCTGTACTTAGAACAATTCGGTTATGAAGACACTGGAGATTCAGAAGGTCCGCCTTGACGGTGGGTCAAGATGTCTAGTAACACTCATATCCACAAGATCAAGTCCACGTGCATGCCAGTATTCCGTCCTCGCTTCAGAATTATCTTGGCACACTTGTCCAATCCAAAGTCCATACAAATCTCTCCTGTGTACTTCTTGATGATATTTAGAGCAAGTTGAAAACTTGAAGTTTGCTGGAACCAGAAGCATGAATCTCCAGGTCATCCATATAAAATACATGTGTGACCTTATGCTCGCGATGATTTTTCTCGACGCAGAGGTATCCAGGATAATTGCGTAGTGCGAAAGATAGTGGCAGACATGTGATCTAGTTTTCCAAAGGGCCATCAATCTTTCTATGCATCTCACTATGTGTGGATACACCTTCAAGCTTTCCAATAGACAGATAAACGGTAAAGTACACATATGGCTACATCTCACAACCGTAAGGTCATAGGGCACGACAAAATCACAACGACAGGCCGGCGAAATCCTCATGTGTTTCGAGGACACGAAGAGACCCAACGATGACAGCTTACTGCATCCATCTCGTAAGTGCCTTGACATATTTTTGGCACGCGGGTATTGCTTTAAGGATATGAATCAGCGATAGTTTTGCATCTCCGAAAGCACCAATCACGAGGACAATTACTTGAACCGAATATTTTGTGTACAGTCGTTGCAGCTCACTTTTAAGGTCTTGATATCTCTCCTCCTTTTCCTTCTCCTTGGCAGTCATGTTGTATTCCGAAGGAGCCGAGAACTCAATCACGCATATAGTTCGTTTCTCGAAGTCTTGGAGAACGATATCAGGCCTCGAGTGTGCAACGGAGACTGCTGTCCGAAAATCGTAGTTCAAGAAAATTTGGCACTTCTCATTTTGGACAATTAACTCTATCTAATTAAATTGAACGATGGTTATTGGGTCCAGATAAAGTTATGTTTATTGGGTCAACTTGAGGCGACATCGACAAATGATACGTAACGCAGAACTCTGAAACATTTTGACTAAAAAGAATGAAAGCTCGCGGAACTATTCGTCGTATGAACCTAACACATAATTAATAATAATATCAGGATTTGGATAACTTGAAGTTTTCAGTAATAATGCGGTGTCTATCGGATACAAAAAAAATACGCCTAGTGTGGTTTATCGGGTCCTCATAAAATAACCCACATTTAGTGCGTAAAACAATAATTATCGACATCACAGTATATACGGCAAGAATTACTTTGACTCCTTTAAATCATTTTAAGTCATTTCCTAACTAGACTTAGGTTTCCTGACAGATAAATAGGCCTGATATTAAAGGGGTCTTCTAGCTCCGAGTTTTCAAAAAATCGATTGTTTTTGCATATTTCGAATCTAGAAGTTATTAGGAACGTGCCCTGGTATAGTCGATTACATCGTAAGCTTTTCTAATCAGGTTTTATTCCATCATTTATGTTTAAACGCGTTTCTCCAAAGTCGTGTTTTAAGAAAGTTTTGGTAAGACTTCGACTAGAAATATTTGGAATATCGGGCCATTTTTTAAAAATTGTTTAGCAGAAATGTCACAAGGTCAGGACATAAGCTTTCTTGAAAATATTTTTAAAAAATGTTTAAAGCCTTCATAAGCTCGAAAAAATAGGTCGAATAAAATTTCTTTTGTGAATAAGTCTGCCATTTAGAGAAATTTCGAAAATTTTAAAAACCCCTACCAGTAACCCAAACTGCACGCAATATTGCAGTAATGATGCTGCAATTTTGCCGTGCAATATTGCGTGTAGTTGGGAAAGTACCCATAGGGAATGCTTTAAAGTACCGAATATAGTATATGTCGAGTGAGATATCCGTGTTTATCGGGTCCCCGATATTTGATCCTAATTTTCTTTTCCTCTGTACTTCACAGTTTAAAATGAACCAAATGTAAATTTCTATCATGGTTTTCTGAATACAACGTATACATGTATACAATTTTTTCTGATTTATAAAAGGAATTTTCTACAAACTAATACCAAATAGTAATTTCCGATTGTAAATTGGCATTCATGTACCTTATATCACGTTATTTTTGTTACGTGAAACTTTTCTCATTAATTATCTAATCAAATATTTTTAAGTATATAAAGGGTTTTTATCAGGTGCGGTATATGTAGATTTGGATGGACCTAATAAGTTCCTTTACATTTTTGTGTCACTGAGTAATATATTTGTGTTTATCGAGTCCCCAATCTTCGATCCTAATTTTCTTTGACTGTGTCCTTTACATCTTAAAATTAAGTAAAGGTAAATTTCTATCATTGTTTGCTGAAGCTATGTAAACAGATTGCGTTCTTATGTATACAATTTTTGCCGATATATAAAAAAGATTTTCTCGAAACTAATACCAAATAGTAATGTCCGATTGTAAATTGGCATTCACGTACCTTACATCACGTTATTTTTGTTATGTAAAGCATTTATAATTTAATATCTAGTTGAATATGTTTTTAAATATATAAAGGTGTTTATCGGATACGGTACGTGTACATTTTGATGGACCCGATAAGTTTCTTTATAAATATGTGTCGCTGAGGTATATATCCGTGTTTCTCGGGTCTCCAATTTTTGATACTAATTTTCTTTGACTCTGTACTCCACATCTTAAAAAGGAAACAATGGTAAATTTCTATAATTTTTCGCTGAAGCTATGTAAAGAGGTAGCGTTTTCATGTAAACATTTCTTGCTGATATATGAAAGAGATTATCTACAAATTAATACCAAATAGTAATTTCCGATTTAAATTCTAGAAAATTGCACCCGCTCCCGGCGAACTCGCGGTAAACTTTCAGCTATAACCAAGTCTCACGGCACCAAGGACGACCGCCTTCTGCATTTTCCCCGCAAGTGTCTAAGCATTTCGTTGACACGCAGGGATGCTTTTTGGCTATTAACCACTTCGTTGGCATTGGCGCAATACTTTGTGGAATCAAAACGTGCCCAGCGTGGCATTGACACAATAGTGCACATCTTGTTTTTTTTTTTTCGTTTTATCGCCATCCAAATTGGAATTCCAGATGATGCTCCATGAGCATTGATGATCAGGACGACTAACTCAACAGATTATTCTTCTGGGTATAACCCTCCCAGCTCCAAGGTTCCTCTCTTTTTTTATTCTCCTTGGCTGTGCCGTTCTTGTCGACCGGTGCCGGAAATCAATAACGAACATGGTTCGTTTCTAGAAGTCAGGGAAAACCATGTCAGGCCTCGAGTGCACGACAGAAACAATTGTTGAGAATATGTAGTTCTAGTATATTGGGTACTTCTCATTTGAAATGCCTGAAAGTGTTGAAACAATTGGCATTGATTAAAATATCAGGGGTGAGCAGAATCCATCAAACATTTTCCATCTCGAGCACTCACTTTTGAAGGCCCAGATCAAGAAAGCGCAGGAGAAAAACTTCCTTGAACAGCTCCACGATAAGAGGATGCACAACGTTTCCAACAGAAATTCGAAGGATCAGTCGATGTCGTATGAGCTAACGACTGCTTTCCTCAAATCACCCGTATTGCATTCGGGCAAAGGAGGTTTCATTTTGGCGCGTCAAGGCGGTGTCATTTCTACTTTAGCATACCGTCGCCACATTTTGAGCCAAGACATTCCCGACGAAATCTGCAGAACGCGTCATGTACACCCCGAGCACCTAGTACACATACTATCTAGTTGTCCAACTCATGCGGGAATGTCGTACATCTAAAGGCACAATGCGGCACTAATAGTGCTTCATTACGATACCTGTCACTCTTAAAGCATTAGCCCTGCCACCGCTCCGCCAAAAAAATGTCCTGTTGAGCTAGTCATCCTTATCATCGGTTCTCTTTGAGGTGCCAAGCTTTCACTGGTTAATAGCCTGAAAAGCGTCCGCGCCTGTCAACCAAATTCGAAGACACTTAAAAAAAAAATCTAGAAGGCGGTCGTCCTTGGGTCGCTCCGTCTCCTCAGGGTGCACAAGGCTTTTGCCGAATTTTCGTACTGAGTCCATTCCACAATGTCACCACCTACTTGTCGGTCGTAAGATGTGGTTACAGTTGAAAAACTACCATGATTTCGCAGGGAGCGGGTGAAATTTTCTAGGATAGTACCCACTTTCGCGGATATTCTTTCCCCCTCACTCACGTCAGCTATCATGAACCCACTCTCTCCCTCCCTCTCTCTCACTCACTCTACTTGATTAAAATAGTTTGTTCACAAATATAAATTAAAATATTTTTAAATACTTTCTTTACGCTGGTTATTACAACGTGAAACTGAAGACAGATACTGTATGTTCAAATAAAATCGGGTACACACATTCCGTAACGTTGACTTATTTATACTATCGCATGATATTACACAGATATCATTATACACAGAAACAGTAGAATTTTTTCATTTGAGTGTAACATGACACGTATAAATTGTACACGTGATTTGAGATCAAAAATTTTTCGCAATGCAATCATGCAAAATTATGAGTAATAAAATTTAACTACATTCTTTATTATAAAAAAACAGTACCGGTCCACAGCATTGCAGTAAATTAAATGCTCCTAGACAATTTATATTTATATCCAGAATGTCTCTGGTCAATTCTGCACGCTGATTATGAATCCGGATACAAAAATGCTCAATCATGTCAAGTCTTTGAGTATAGCACCCTCTTATAAGAGGGTGGTGAAGCCCGCTTTGCCAGGATCTTTAAAAAAGTTCCACACTAAACCTCGTAACCTTGTAATTCAAACGTCTTTACGATTTCATGACAATGGCGGGAAAACCCTTTTATGGGATTTTTAACACACTTTCATTAAAAAAATTAATCGTGAAGCAATCTTGCAAACAGGAAAAACGCCTGTTTTGTGGATTTTTGAGTGTTTTTCAGAAAAATAACTGGTCCTCTAACAGCCAGACAGTAGAAAACTATGCAAAAGTCATCCATTTTTAAACAATTTTAACTGAAGAAATAAATATGTTGCGACCGGTGCAGTGGGCAACCAGAGTAGCGGGGGACCAGACTGGCATTTTCGTAATTTTTGCATGAAAAATAGAAGATATAAAAAGTTTCAATCGGTAGAGAATGATGCATGAAAAATTTTGTTAGCTTGCGAATAATTTCTACATGTACATTAATTTAAATGAGTAGTGTGCTTACAACTTATGAGATCGAAGCCTCTCTTGTCGTCCGGTACTAGTTTGATTTGACACGTTAACAGGTTAACTCTGGTAGGCGGTTTGTTTTCATCTGCATGACAAATGTCTAGGAACCCCTCCGCTTGAACCGCGCACCTTCTCTTTTGCCACACTCGCCTCATTTTCCCTTCACTTTTCTTTAAAAGATGACCTGAGCGCGTCACACCGTGCTGCTTATCACCTTGTAGTTGGTGCAAAGAGTATCCCACGCTCGGATTCGCATTTAGCTGTAAAAAAACGTTTAATTGACACCGTTATAATATCGATGATAGATTGTACAATATTATTATAACCTTGTATTCACATGCAACTGAAAAAAACGTTTAATTAATATCGTTATTATGTCGATTGTACATAATAAAATATTATCCATCTATTTTGACCATTCGCAAAACAAATTTGTACATGATTAATGACAGCGTTTTCGACAAATTGTCTATAAAAATGCCTCTAAACGAAGTGCAGTGTTTCATTCCACCCGTTTGCACATTGAATAAAGTTATTTTACACAACGTGCTCAAAGGGAGATATTTCAAAACAAGTATTGGAAAGTGTTATTTAACTCTTAAACAATACTAAAAAATATTTTTTTAAATCGAGTATACAGATCGGACATTTTATGAAAAAAGTGTAAGAAAATGCTAAGTTACTTCTAATGTAACTTTCTCGGATGGATGTTGCAAAATAATAGTGTGTTATACATTTGCGTATAGGTCATTTATGACTGACATGATTACTTCATTCGCGCTCGGCTCTTACAATCGTCTTTGGTATACACACTCGCCTTCGGCTCATGCTGAAAAATTCACCTTCGTAAGCAATCACCTAATTTATGCATTTATATCACAAATAAATGTATATGTAAACAAGGTATTAGAGAAACATCATTTTTGACATTACCTGATTTTTCCAAGACCATTCAGTTAACCAGATTAATAATTATACGTTTCTTTTTCAAATTATATAAACGAAATATTTCACCCTTCATTATTACACTCTCCTACAAAAACAAATTTTTTAGGCTCAACGAAATGGCCGTCCGTCCGTTACCAGGCCAGAGGGAAGACTATTACGTCTGCCGATTTAATTTTTTGCATGGAGATGTTTTTCACGTGTCTAATGCACGGAAAAATAGTGAAAGCCCTGAAGGCAATGCCCATCATAGTGTTGCGATGTGTATATGTCGTAGGCTTTTCGAGGATTCAGTCCTTCAGCCGACTGCCGGCGTTCGGAAGAATTTGGGACGACATCTATACCTGGCGTCCAAGTGCCTGGTTTTTTAGGCATTCAGAAGAATATTCAGCTATTCTTCTGAAGGCCTGACACGTTTTAGGCTTTTACAGGAAACCAGCCACAGAGTATTAAAACAAATTAAATGGCTATTTAACATTTCTTTGAATTTATTTTCATGTTCATCCAATTAATGAAATATACAGATACAAAATAATATGAATAATTAGATTAGATGATGTTATTTGGTGTCGACCAGGTGATAAAATTAATTAGAAGAAGTTAATATTGTTGGTATACTGGTCCAAAAATTTTATTAGAAACCTCAACGTTTCGCCCTTCGACGAAGGGCCTCCTCAGTCGTATAAATATGTATCGCCTAGACACAGAAGACATCAAAAGAATATCACACCGTATAAAAAACGAAGTAAAAATTTGTTTTCTTATGTAAATTCTTTACCATCTTAATGAATCATGTCAATATAAAGAAAAAATGTCGGAGTAAAGTAAGATCCTGGAGCAAGTCATTTTAGCCGACTTTTTGTTTAAAATTATAAAAAATTTTGTCTAAAAACTGATGCAGTAGATGTTAAAAAATATAAAAACAAAAATGAAACGACTTGCATACTGTTTTGGCATTATCAGGATGTTAATATAAAAATATTGGTGGGCCATCACATTATCCTTTAGCCAAGCAAAAGCAAGTGACATTTCACAAATACAGAGAATTAATGTCGTATAGACAAGGTGGTTATAGAATAAATTTGATTCGCTGCTCAATGGTCTGTTGTGTGCGCATTATATATCATACGTCATACATGAGATAGAAAAACGGATTCTCTCTTATTATCTTATCATAGCTATATAGTTTGTTTCTAGAGTAATTAAATTAGATATTGCAATTTATATTAGGTTGAAATTAATTCTATGAACAGTAGTATGCTATAAAATCGACAGCTATTGGTGTTAACAATCAACAATTATTAGAATTATTAATTAAGTTTAGGTATACACTACTCAGACCATCGATGTCAGTCCTTTTGTTTACCGAAAATTTACTCTTCGCTATGTGAAACATTTCTCTGAATAATCTTTGTTTTTTATTTACTTCAACACCTAGTATATTCACATGTATAACTTGTAACCCATGCAGTTAACACCATAGATCACATGTGTCTTCAAACCCTTTTTTAACGGATCCTTACCGTTATTAAAACATTTAAAACCATCATGGTCAGAACGTAGAACGACTTTAAAACCCAATTTTTCAAACACTATTTTTAAATTATTACTGTACATTGCTGTATATGGTAATATCAAAAACTTTTGTCTATTATTGTAATTATCTTCGAAATTTGTGACGTTATTTGTACTGATACTATTATTACTGTTATTATTTTTATTATTGTTTCTATCTTCAATATGTTCCAACCTTTTGTTCATAAACTTAGTTATAAAATGTTTAGGATAATTATTTTCAAATAAAGTTTTTGTGACTAATTCGAGATTCTTATTTTTGCATTTATGGTTAGAAAGTCTAACTGCTCTGTCAACCAAGGAATTAACCACACTGATTTTGTATTGCAAGGGTGCAAATGTATTAAAATTCAGATACCTTCCTGACCATGTGGGCTTCCTATACCACTCGGTGCTCAATTTGCCATTATCTCTTTTTACTAAAGAGTCTAGAAAGCTTATACTCATGTCATTTTCTCTCTCTATAATAAACTTAAGCCTTGTGTTAAATTTGTTGAACCTTTTCAATAAATCATTGATATTATTCTTATGAAAACAAGTCAGAACATCGTCCACATAGCGAAAGAAAAACTTTACTTTGTATGGAACATTTTTGAGAATACTACTTTCTAGATTTTCCATGATCAAATTGGACACGGCAGCTGATATAGGAGAGCCCATTGGTACACCAAATGTTTGTCTGTAGAACTTATTGTTGAAGACACAGTAAGCATTTTCAAGACAAAATTTCAGAAGTGTTATGAAAGATCTCTGAGGAAGACAGGTGTGATCACTGATCTGTGTCCATTTTTTCTTTTTATATTAGCAACAATAAGCTTGTGTGAAATATTAGTGAATAAAGACGTAACATCAAGTGATATCACCTCAAAATCCTCAGGAATATTTTCAATCTTATTGATCTTTTCTACAAAGTCAAAACTATCCTTTATAAAAGTACTCGTTTTTCCTAAAGTTTTTTGAATCGAATTGCCAATAAATTTAGATAAATTATATAAAGGTGATCCTATGAAGGACGTTACTGGTCTCATAGGTGTTCCTTCTTTATGTATCTTTGGTAACACATAGAATTTAGGGGAAACACCGTTGTAACTTTTTAAAAATTTACTTAAATTTTGATCTAAAATGTTGGTATTAATCATGTTACCGATAATTGAATTTAATTCTCTTTTAACTTTATTTGTTGGATCTGTATTTATTTTTATGTAGGTAGTTTTGTCTTCAAGTAGAATTTCACATTTTCTAATATAATCCTGTTTTTCCATAATTACAGTCACATTACCTTTATCTGCACGAGTTACTAAAATATTATCGTTATCTTTAAGAAAC
>CAKNXH010064721.1:139296-163716 GCA_932178445.1 Andricus quercusramuli | reverse complement strand
AAATAAAAATAAAAATGCTGGAGTTTTTTAGACCTCGGATTCGGATTCAGCGACCCAAAAAACATATAGTCATCATGGTCTGATCTCCAGGCCCGAAAAATGATTTTTTTTGTGTGGCTGTGTAATTTAAAAGAAAATTTCCCCAACGATTTACGAATTAAAAAACCTAAAGAGAACTAGCATTGGAGGATGGAATATAAACGATTTTAAATTAGAAAATTTAAATACAGATAATGGCACATAGGCGTGGGAAATATTAATGAGTTAAAGTCAGAATATGGAGACTTGAACAAAAGCAAAAATGGCATTGAATCAATAGCATTAACGACACGAATGAACTCGAAAAACTATGAAGAACACTCTGAACACAACTACTGTAAAACGAATCTTAAGAAACAATTTGAAAGATAACAGCATTTTGACTCCTAATACTCGTACAAGACATAAGTAACAGTCTTCTCTGAGAAGGTAGAAAAACACGACAATACAAGAAAGAATATAAACCTTAGAAAGGAAGTACAAACAGTGGAACGCGGAATTAAAAAGCCTATAACAGGAAACAAATTGGCTGACTTTTTGTTAATAACTAAATAAAACAACAACAATTAAACTGAAATAAAAACAGAATCAAAGGACAATAGACTCCAAAGACAAACAAAAAACCGACTCAAAGGACAATCGATTCTAAAAACAAGAACTCTCCACGACAATCGACTACACGGACGGATTTTTCGTTTTTCTTTTCATATTTGTTTCAGAAAGAAGATAACCATGGAGGAGGATCAGGAGCGAATAAACAACGAGAGAAGAGGAACCTAAAGCATAAGACTAGGGACTATAATATAACTATAATAAACACTAATAAATATATAACACTAATATATAATAACACTAATAAACTATAATATCAGTTTCGCGAAGGATTAATACTCAAATTTATTTACATACCATGTAACCTTTTTGACAACGAAAAACAATTTAAATTAACAAAAACTTTACAACCTCAGACTCCAACAGGCAAATTTACTTATACTAATGAAACCGAAACATGATTACTAACTAGATTTAAAATTATTAAAGCAAACCTCAAGAGGAAAACTGCAGATTTGCAAACTTTTGTTTAAATGTATTTTTTGAGACTATATCAGACTTGGACAAACACATGACGGAAATTAAAGGTATATACCCGAACCCCCGCGGGGGAGGGGGTAACAGAATTGTTACCATAACGCGGGACTCGGCACGACCCTGCACGAAAGGGTTGCCTGGCCGCACACGAGACGGAACGGAATCCCCCGAGGGGACCCGAAGTCCCGAGCAACAGCACAGCAGCTGCTCAGTCTCTGTTCGCTCGTCCGGCTGAAAACCGCTCTTGTGCTTGTCCGTTCGATGCGCGAGTGTTAGTGCTCTACCCTCGCTACCCTGGATCTACTTTCCTGCGGAACGTCTCCAACCATCTCCAACGGCTCTTGTCAGGGCCAACACCACGTCGCCAAACAACTCATTCGTCGAACAACCAACCTTGATTGCCAGTGCCTCGCCACGAGCTGGTCATCTACATCGGTAAATGTAAGTGGCAATAAATCGCCTTTAGTCTTAAACATAGTATACGCCTGTTGGATACCTCTTTGACTTTGACAACAGCGCCGTCCATCACGCGAACTATTGGGTATAACGAAGTTATTTGGGCAATGTTTATGAAAGAAAGCAGTCAATAACAATTAGTTTTTATCAAAAATGTTAATCTTCGGTTTAAAATTAATTATTCACTTTAGGATTGTTCGTTAATATTGAATTGAAATTCAAATTTCTTCCCAATAGTTCCAAATTGGTGGCGCTGTCGTAGCTATCCAACAGGCGTATTTTCTCATTGTGTTCACCCATCTCAGCTCTCCACCTCCCAACATTCCCTCCTCGGTATTACCTCCGTAACAAAGGTCTTGTTTTATATTTTTAGAGGTAACTGTCAAGTGTCCTTTATTCCCTGGTCCTACAAATAAGCAGATTTTTAAGCAAAAAATGCTTGAAGTGTTAAAAAGCACTAAACAAAGGTTCAGAAACAAATTAAAGAATCGCGAATTACATGCGAAGCCAGGCATGGAAGCCGGATAAATTAATCGTAGAATCAGGGAGCTGCAACAACAGCAAAGTTTTGTAGTTTCTTCTACTGATAGCGATCGCGATGGTGATGTCTCAAATAGCGAAAACGACGAGAAATTTTGCATTAAAACAGTTATTGTTCTTTTTTAAGTAAAAGAAGAAAAATTTAGGATAAATGCACCAATTACAACAGGGAAATCTACGTTTATTGTCTGAACCAGAAATGAAATCCTTTATAATTTAACTATTTTGGTATGCACACTTTTTATAAATTAAAAGTTCAATTTAAATTCATTCAACGACTTTCGTGACAAAAAAGCATAACAAAATTTTAGATAAAAAACAACAGCTTCCTCGACAGTTTGATCATTGGTGCCTTATTACTCTATACTCGTTTAAAAATATGTGATCTCTACTTTTTATAACTTTTAGTTATTGCTCTTGTTTATTTTAAAAATTTTTGCCTATTCCGAGAAAGCAGCCCTATCCTACTCCCCGTGTCTGTAACGGCGAAACGTACTTCCCTTAGTGATTATAGTTTCTATGTGCAAAATTTCCTCACCAGAGCGCGTTGCACGCGCCACGCTCTACAAAAGCATTGTTCCCATTATGCTGAACGGAGATTTTCTAAAAAATATAGTGAATAATTTATTTGTTAATGAAAAAAAAAAGTGATTTGGTGAGATTTCTATACTTAATATTGACTGAACTGTAAGTCAGGTTATAGTTCACAACCTTTAAATGAAAATGAAAAAATTCACTTTTTTCGGTTCCTTCGGGAAAAGAAAACGTCGAAAAATGGCAAAAAGCGATATTAAGGAAAGATTTTATTGTGATAAGTGGTGTGCCAGAAACATTTCCTTCCTCAGGATATGATGGGAACGTTATGGCAACGGTGTGTGTATATAGAAATAACAACTCAAATTTATTTAATATCAAGCTAAAAAACGACGTACATTATAAAGACGAAGCGTGTGTTTTTTTTTTAAATTTGTATATTCGGTAGCTTATTTTTTCCTTAAAAAATTCCATAAAATCCTACACTTTGGTTTTAGTTAAAAGAACTAGTTCAAAAAATAGATAGTATATAATGAAAAATTGTTTTATTTATTATTATTCATAAAATATTTAATTTCAACAAAAATAAAGCAGAAGTATTATGTGGAAGCCTTCAAATTCTTTATAGAAATAAAAATTCTGCATTATTAAACAAAATTAATACATTTTAATTTCATTTACAGTTAAAGTTTAATTCCTAAGATTCTGTTTATTTTAAGGTATCTTTCATCTTTCGCATTGTAGGATTTTGTCGTACAAAGCCTTGTTCAATTCAAAAGCTTCATTTTTACTGTTTGAAGACAGGTTGATCCATTTTTTGATAACCTTCAGTTAAGTGTATACCATAAGATTTAACATACGCTAAACTTATCTGGAATTTATCAGAAGGTGGGTCAATCACACCTAAATTAAATGAAGAATTATGTTTTTGATAGAGCAGTTTCGTAATCTAAAGTTTTGATTTCATCTTTTCCGAACCTTAATATTTTAAATACATATGTATATCATGTATAAAAAAAATCAACTGAGCAATCCCATGTCAAATCATCCGAAGAATTTTAGCTATTGTTAGTAATTTTGATGCAAATTTTATAATTTCTTCTCTTAGATGTTGGAAGAAAAAATGCCAAAATAATTATCGAAAAAATTAAAAAACTTAGAAGATATACAAAATTGAAAAGGTTGGTCCTTTTTATCTTAAACTTTCATAACATTGGTGATTTGAGCGATATTAAGGTCTATTTTTGTTGTAAATTATTCTAATAGGACGCAGTTTTGAAAATATATTTTTGGGAGAAAAATTTCGAAAACTTCTTAGATTTTTTAAAAATTAATTTTGAATCTGAATTTCTGAAAAAAAATACTATTTATTTTCTTCATTTTGTATGTAGATGGCTTTCAATGTCCTCTATAAGTCCTGTAAATATCAAAATGGTATCTCCCTTAGTTTTCGAGAAATAATTAAGAACCTACGCCAAAACCACGAAGGAATAGTGGATGGGCTATTCCTTCAGGACAAAAAGGACATTTTAAGTTGTCTATACAGGGTGTCCCAGACTCAAGTGTCCGGACTTATATAGCCACATAAAAATTTAAAAAATAAATAGAAAATTCCTTTTCCAAAAATCAGTTGAAGTTTTACTTCTTTAGTTATAAAACATTTAAGCTGGACCAATCAGGAGCGCTGTATAAATAGCAGTGTGTGCGTGAATGGGCTTCCAACGTAGTGTTCTCCTGTCGCTAACCCCACCTCTGCGCTCGTTTCGATAGCACTGCATTGAAATCTCGTTCACGTACACACGGCTGTTCATACGGCGCTCCTGATTGGTCCAGCTTAAATGTTTTATAACTAAAAAACTAAAACTTCAACTTATTTTTGGAAAAGGAATTTTCTATTTATTTTTTAAATTTTTATATGGCTATATAAGTCCGGACACTTGAGTCTGGGACACCCTGTATATAAAAAATGAAAAGTGTTTTTTTTTTCTTCAGAAATTCTGTTTCTAAATTAGTTTTTGAAAAATCCAAGAATTTTTTTAGATTTTTCTCTTCAGAAAGTATTTTTCCAAAACTGCATCCTATAACGAATTATTTACAAAAAAATAGACCTGAATATCACTTAAATCACCAAAGTTATGACAGTTTAAGAAAAAAAGGACCAAAACTTTCAATTCTGAATATCTCCTAAGCTTTTTTGTTAAAAAAAAATTATTATTTTGGGCTTTTTCTTTCAACACCTGAGAGAACGGATTCTAGAATTTTTATGAAAATTACTAACAATAGCTGAAATTCTGCAGATGATTTGACATGGAATTGCTCAGCTTCTAAAAGGTAACGATAAATTGTGGCATAGATATTTCGTTTCTTAAATTTTATATCAGAAAATGTATATCATATTTTATTACAATTGAAATGTTTGTTAATTTTTATGTGGTTTTTAACATTCATATTTAATTACCGATCTAGCAATTCTTTCGACCTAATTCTAAACGATGTAATTTCATCTAAAACAAAATTTAATTTTCATTGCAAAGAACGTGTCTATGAAGCTGTGGAGGTATTAGCATATATACTTCATTTTTATTTACAAATAAGGATGAGATAATTTGTAAGACAGGAAATGGCTGAAATTAAAAAAATTATCGTCTCAAAGAAAAAAGCAGCCAAGCTTTGTGACCGTTAACTAGACTTGAAATTTATACATGGAACTGTAATTCAAATTAATACATATTAAAAATATGTACTATCGAATTTCATAATCAATAATGAATATGTTTTGTTATATTTTCAAATTTTGAATAAAGTATATATATCCCTTTACATGAGTTTTTATGATGAGCACTCGGCTTAACAACTATTTTTTTTTAATTGATTCATATGAAGCTGAAAAAAATAAAATGGAAAATATTTTTGTTTAGAAGCTAAAGCTTGTTTCTTCTTTTTTTTTTAGATATTTTTAGTCTTATGGGGATAACATAGAAAATATTTTGTTCAGTGTATCAAGAAATTCTTAATCCATATCCAATGTACACATTTTACGTGATTTCATGTGTTCTTTTTCTATTTTATATTAATTGATTAATGGAAAAGGTGTATTTTATGTCCTAGAATCATTTTACAAACATTGTTTTGCCTCATATTGTTCAAAAACTTAATTATTTTACGTTTTCAAATATTTGTCTATTAGTATAATGCAATTTTAAAGCGTGCCGCGTGCAGCGCCGCTCTGGTGAGGAAATCTCGCACATACAAAATATAATCACTAAGGAACCGCCATTTTTTTTAGTCGGATAGGGCTGCATCGAAGCGTTCCCCATTCTTTTTTCGTTAGAGGGAGACGGCCTCCCCGGAACCGATATTGCGCAACACAGCATTCCTACCACCGACAATTTACCTGTTTTTTCTAAACAATATCGGTACCAGCCAGTGCATAAACCTGAAGTCCGGAAACAAATAGAAAAACTAATAGAAAACGGAATCATCGGTTCATCAAAGTCTCCCTACAACTCGCCTCTATGGATCGTTCCAAAAATGGCGGATGATCAAGGGAGTAAGCGTTGGCGCCTCGTATTAGACTTTCGGGCACTAAACGAGAAGACTGTAGGCGACGCATACCCCCTCCCCAACATCAATGAAATTTTGGACCATCTCGGAGGAGCAAAGTATTTTTCAGTATTTGACTTGACTTCCGGTGTTCACCAAATACCGTTGAATCCGGACGACAAGCAAAAAACTGCTTTTTCCACTGATAATGGGCATTACGAATTTCATCGTATGCCGTTCGGTCTAAAGGGCGCTCCAGCTACCTTCCAAAGGTCGATGGATCGTGTTTTGACCGGACTACAGGGGACGGAGTTATTCGTTTATATAGACGATATTGTCGTTTATGCGTCCACCTTAGACGAACACGATCAAAAAATTGACCGTCTTTTTACGCGTCTTCGGAAAGCAGGATTACGTCTGCAACCCGAGAAATGTATGTTTCTTGCCACAGAAGTTGCTTATCTGGGACATGTTGTTTCAGAAAAAGGCGTATGTCCCAATACCCGAAAAATCGAAGCTGTGAGGAATTTCCCGGTGCCAAGGAGCCCTAAGAACATTAAAAAATTCTTGGGACTCATTGGCTATTACCGCAGGTTCATTCCAAACATGGCCTCAAGAGCAAAGCTGTTGACAGAACTCCTCAAAAAGAATCGTTCCTTTGAATGGAAGGCAGAACAACCAGCGAGTTTTGAGGATCTTCGCGACAGCCTCTGTAACGAGCCGATTTTGCAATGCCCTAAGTTCGATGAGCCCTTTATTTTAACCACAGATGCGTCTAATTTCGCTATAGGCGTCGTGCTGAGTCAAGGAAAGTTAGGCGAAGATCTGCCTATAGCTTTCGCGTCTCGTGTTCTTAATTCAGCGGAAGTCAACAATTCTACTGCGGAAAAGGATTGTTTGGCTGTCGTTTTTTTTGCCAAACATTTCCGACACTATTTATACGGCCGAAAGTTCACGGTGGTAACCGACCATCAAGCCTTGGTTTAGTTGCACAACACTCGTGATACGTCATCACGCCTTCTCCGTTGGCGGTTGAAGCTGATGGATTATGAATACGAGATTAAGTACCGCCCTGGAAAAATTAATATGAATGCAGACGCGCTCCCGAGAAATCCGCCCGAGTCTAGTAAAACTGCTATGACTTTCCCAGCGACAATTAAAAGAGGGCGTGGCAGACCACGAAAAATACCCCTCGCAGCATCCTCTCCTCCAACTCAGATTGCTAATAGCGAGACTGATGGAATTGGAGGCCGAGTAAAAGCGCGTCGGGAGACCTTACGATTCATGAAGCGTAAACCAATTCTAGGACCGTCAATCACGGAATCGATAGATCCTTTAGGTTTATCATACTCTTCTGATGACGAAACCGATTTTTTCGATGTGACAATGTGTAGAGTCGGTCGCAAGAAGAATCGAAAACGTCTAGTAAGATTCGAGAACGGTAGTGAATATCTTCTGTCGCAGAGTGACTCGAACCTCGAATCACTTTTCTCCGAATCCAGTGGGCCGACACACAGCAACCCTCAGAATCACGACAAATCGCATTCCCTGCAAGAAGTAGGTAACCCCGGTTTAGTCAGCCGAAACCTTGAGGCGCCTATTGTCTCTCAATCAGCGGTGGTTGCTCTGCCGCCAATGCCTGACCAATCAGACACAGATTCAAATGACGAAGCGCTGTGTGAACTGGACGAAACCGTCATTTCCGCAACCGATGTGGTTAATACAACGATCCGCGAACTTCACGAGCCCTTATCACAACCCACACACATTAAGTCACCTTTGATCCGCCCAGTGTCGCAACCTACCGAAGAACCCCCGTTTCGTGTTGAACACGCTAAACAACCAAAAGCCATCGGGTTGTACGAAACAATCCCAACGGATGAAGACTTACCACATACCCTCCCTTTAACAAACAGCCTTCCGAAAAATAAGGATTCTGACCTCCCATCTCTCTTCATCGAGACTACGCGAGACTCTCTGACCATGGGGAGGGACAATTTTGTCCATTTCATCCCTGCAGATTGCGTCGTATCGAAGAGCGTTAATCAGACCTTACTGGACCTCGACTACTTAAATCCGGATTTAATTCGCGAGCAAAATCCTAAAATGGGTCAAGTTATGGTTGCAAAGGTTGGGAAAACGATCATCTTTAGCGTTATTATTACCGAAAATTGTTACGATCACCCCACCCCAGAAGACATTTTTTATGCTCTCTCAAGTTTAAAAGTCGCTTTAAACGAGCTTAAGGTCAAAAGCGCGAGAATTCCTGCGAGTAACGACGGACTGGATAGACTCCCAGTTAATACCCTAAAAAATATTCTACGTGCAGTATTCGCGGACTGTGATTTTAAGTTCACTCTTTGTTCTGGTGAGGTACAGATCCCTCCGCCTAAGCAGAGGAAGAGGAAGGTTTTGAATAAAAAAGCACTGAAAAAAAGACACAATATTCTTTTCTACTTTTCCTTGCCCATTTTAAGAATCGGAGAATTTTCATTTAAGATTTTCTTACTAACAAACTTCATGCCCCAACACTATATAAATTAAATTATGAATGGGTTAAAATTTCTAGTGAGAACTCTTTTTATTATTTTTTTACACAAAGTATTGCATGGCAACCAAATGATAAATCTCAATTCTTAAAATATGTGATGAATCGTTCACATAGTCGTCTACTGGGCTGAAACGCTCTAGTCCAATAGACGACTGGCCGCTGGTCATGCGAAGAGCGGCCAACGTGAGCAGGTGCAGGTATACAGTCGGCTACTCAGCGTTCATTAGCCGACTAGTCAGCGAGTCGGCTAACCGACTGAGTCGGCTGCTGGGCTACGACATATATATCATCAACTGCTGTTCGGATACCACCTTCTCCAACGTTTGACGACACTCTTGAGTCAGAGAGCTAATTCAACCCTAAGGAGGGGGACGTCACACTATCCCTCCTGCTTACCTTTTTTCTGAGCCCATTTTAATTTCCATGATCCAAAGTAAAACAATAACGATTCCAACTTAAATTTTCTTTTAAAGAATCCTAATTTGGACCTTCAATATAGGTTGCACAAAATTAGATAATACCTGTGCATCTAGTGCGATAATTTTTCATTCAGAGAAAAACCTTTATTAGCCGATATAGAGTTGAATCTGAAAAATATGCTATATATTCGCTTCTGTTTTCCTTCAATATCAAAATATTAAAAATAAAAAATAAAAATTCTAGTAAATTTGATCGTAAACCCAGTTGACCTTCCTGGATTTTTGATCGATTTTACTGTAATTTACACTTATAAATAAGAATGTGTATTTGAGAACTATTTCTTTCAATTAATTAGCTCAGGTCGCAAAAACTGCATGCAAGATGCAAACTGGTTTCCGTGAGCCGAGCGGCACCATCATGCTCTATAATTTTTGTTGGAAGGAATGACACTACATCGGACTTGTAGTCTTCCCCGCCTCACGCATTAGTCTCTGCCACGCTCGCCGGAATAGAAATTCGCCTTCAGCGCAATTTCCTTTTTAAGGAGGGAGATGTTACGTCCGGATGTGGCATACCACCCTTCTTATTGTTTGAAATTAGGTTAAGGAAAACAGAAGCAGCCACATGCCTTAATCTAAGTTAATTTTATTAATTTTATTTTTCATAAACAGTTAGGCTTTTGCATTTTACTATCTTAATTAATAGCTGCTACCATATTTTGTTTTATGTAACGACTTTTTACCTGTGTGCAAACATGTGTATGTATGTGTACGTGTGTTTTCGCCTTACTAAAAATTCATGTAAATTTTTACAGTTACTTTTAAAATGTAAGCACGATTAATATCTACATATGTTTTAATGCGCTTTTCATGCCTCTGTATTTTCAACCTCCTATCTTTCTCACATTTTTGTTATTGTATTATTATTATTTCATTATTTATGTTAGTTGGCAGGAAGTTTCATCTGGAGGCTGGGGACAATTGCTGAACTGGGACTTTCCACCAATCCACATAAATAATCTTTATTTAGACCTATTCAAGGTCCGTCCGAGGCCCTGGACTGGGACGCAGATTTTTTGAATTTACCCTTACAATTTCCTTACTAATTCCGTTTCCTTGTTAATGGTCACGCAGCTGCAGTAAAAATTCTAATCCCTTACTAAGAAGAAAACCCAGGGTCCTCTAAGACCGTGAATCGAAGATTTTGTAAAACTTATCAGTCCCTGCCGAAAATCGAAGGTGCAATAACCCTAAACCGATTTACTGGGTTCTCATTAAGACTTCTCGAGTACAGGTGATTGCAGCATGCACTATCTTCCTTCCCCACTACCACCTAAACTCTCCACTTTTCCAAATCGACACCTCTTTCCTCTAATTGGGCAAAATTTCAAAAATAGGCGCCTCCCTTGCCTTGGTCACGGATGGCCCCGCAGGACGATCTGGTAACTAGAGAGCCGATCAGTAGAGTTGTTTCAACCTTCGACTGCGATCAGAAGAAAAATCTAAATTCAAGCCTGAATTCAAGCCTCTGTCCGTGAGTCGGCACCGTCCCAAGATAAAGTCCACCTCCAGGACTCGGTTTTGTTCCTTATTTTAAACTAAATTAAAAGTTCTTGTGCCGGGAACATTTTCCGGTAATTTTAAATATAAAAAAAACAGTGATAAAAACAATTAGACTCCGTTTGTCCAAAGGAAAGGAAAACCCTGTTCAGCAATCACCTCCCAGAATCCAGACAGTTTCCTGACAACAATCTACATACAGAAGTGAGTAAAATTTGGTTTCAATAAATTGCAGTCTTGAATCGTAAAATGTATTTTCATTAATTTTATACTGTTTTCCCCTTCTCATCTTCCTTGTCCTGTCATCTGTTAATTTGAACAATAACCAGAGTTGCGGGTGGCTTTCTTCCCTTAAAACGGGCAAGATCCAACAGAAATCCTTACTCAGCCGCTCGAGAACGAATTTCGTTAAATTAGTTAAATAATTCGACTGAGCGTCGCTCCTTCGACGTAACAGCCTGTAGATTTTTAGTTTGTTAGCAAGATAACTCTCGACAGAATTCATCGATTCGATTGTACTTTGGTATACTCTTTTAGTCTCCAAAACTAAAGGTCATGTTCGTTAGCCAGCCATTTTGGATGAAAATTCAAAATGTGAGAGCAGTTTGAACATTTTTGAGACCATTTTTTTCAAAATTTGAAAATTATATGTGCGTCTATTTATTGTAATCGGAAATTCAAACAATTTATTCCTATGACATTTTTCGATAAAATGAAACTTTTCAGATACGATAAAAATTCAACATAAGAAAAATATTTCTTTTTGCACGCCCTACAAGATTATCATAACGACTTTTTAAATTTTCTTGAAAAATCGAAAATTCACATTTTTATTGCACAAAGAATACTTAAAAATCCAAAAATTCAATTTTACGGCCAAATTATGCAAGATACGACAAATGATGTGTGAACAAAGTTTGTGCGTAAAAACAAGATCTAAAAATTTGTCGTTCGTCTCTTTTTGATAGGATGTGTAGTTTTTGTTTTATTCGTAAGAAAGTACATTAACAGTGAAAAAAACAGCCCGATAAGTGGGCACATTCTCATAAAAACTTCGCCTATTCCATTTCTTTTCCATCTCGTGTGTGTTTTCTCACAATATTTCATTGTTTTTATGTTCTCAATACTATTTCTAATGATTAAAAAAATAAAATAAACATCATTAATGCTCATGGTACTTGAAAATTTGTATTTTTACATTGCCATCTAGAGAAGGTATTAGATTTGTGTGCAATTTGACCCCGCCGGTTTTCGTCAAACGTTTACGTTTTGAGACCCCCTGAACCCAAAAAACAGGTTTTTACGAATGTGTCTGTCTGTCTGCCTGTAGATTTTTAGTTTGTTAGCACGATAACTCTCGAAAGATTTCAACGATTCGATTGTCCTTTGGTACACTCCTTAAGTCTCCTAAACTAAAGGTCGAGTTCGTTAGCCAGCCATTTTGGAGAAAAATTCAAAATGTGAGAGCATTTTGAACATTTTTGAGACCATTTTTTTCAAAATTTGAAAATTATATGTGCGGCTATTCATAGCAATCGGAAATTCAAATAATTTATTCCGATGACTTTTTTGATAAAATGAAAATGTTCAGAGTTACAGCATTTTCAAAATCAAAAAGAAGAAACGAAAATTAACATTTTCAGCCAAACAACGCACGATACGAAAAAAAGTCAAGATAAGAAAAATGTTTCTTTTTGAACGCCCTATAAGATTATCATAACGACTTTTTGCATTTCCTTGAAAAAACGAAAATTCACATTTTTATTGCACAAAAAGTACTTAAAAATCCAAAAATTCAATTTTACAGCCAAACCATGCAAGACACGACAAATGATGATTGAACAAAGTTTGTGCGTAAAAACAAGATATACAAATTTGTTGTTGGTCTCTTTTTGATAGGATGTGTAGTTTTTGTTTTATTCGTAAGAAAGTACATTACAAGTGAAAAAATCAGCCCGATAAGTGGGCACATTCTCATCAAAACTTTGCCTATTGCGTTTCTTTTTCATCTCGTGTGTGTTTTTTCACCATATTTCATTATTTTTATGTTCACAATACTATTTCTAACGATTAAAACAATGAAATAAACATCATTAATCCTCATGGTACTTGAAAATTTGTATTTTTACATTCTCATCTAGAGAAGGTATTAGATTTGTGTAAAATTTGAACCCCCGGTTTTCGTCAAATGTTCACGTTTTGAGACCCCCTGAACCCAGAAACCAGGTTTTTACGAATGTTTCTGTCTGTCTGTTTGGAGATTTTTAGTTTGTTAGCACGATAACTCTCGATAGAATTCATCGATTCGATTGTACTTTGGTATACTCTTTTAGTCTCCTAAACTAAAGGTCATGTTCGTTAGCCAGCCATTTTGGATAAAAATTCAACATGTGAGAGCATTTTGAACATTTTTGAGACCATTTTTTTTCAAAATTTGAAAATTATATGTGCGGCCATTCATAGTAATCGGAAATTCAATTAATTTATTGCCATGACATTTTTCGATGACATGAAAATTTTCAGAGTTACAGCATTTTCAAAATTCAAAAGAAGAAACGAAAATTAACATTTTCAGCCAAACAACGTCAAGATCGATTTCAGCCTCAAAGATAAGATCCTCCCATTCACTATCAAAGTAGGCTGGCATCAATGAACGGGAAACACACCGAAGAGCTCCCCACATTGAATCAAAGATTGCAATTAGGCCAGTAATTTTCTAGCCGAACCCTAAAAGTTCTTCCTCCTTGCCTCCTGCTGTGACGGAGACACCCCGACCTACACTTTTCTGTAATTAATTGCAATCTCGGAGTAAGTGGGTTATCACGCCATGCGTAATTTCGTAGCACGAACCTCTGAGAAAGCATAGATCTACGAATGCTGACGGGGGGTTCATTAGCCTCCGATAGAAGAACCGAGATTGGAGTAGATTTCATACATCCAAGGATTACCCTCAGAGCTTGATATTGCACCCTGTCTAGGATGCAAAGTGGAGAGGGACTGGAACACGCAAAAAGCGGGGCACCCCACTCCAAGCAAGCTCTGACCAGGTTTCTATACACTAATTCCAAGGTAGATGGGTCAGCGTCCCACCAAACCTTTGCAATAACCCGTAGAACGTTTCTCGCTCGGAGTGCATTACCTGCAATGTATTTAATGTGCAGAACCCATGTAAGACGCATATCCAACACAACCCCCAGGTACATCAGAGAAGATTGACAGTTTATTGCCTGTCCATCAACCACAAGCGTGATTTCCTCCAAAACAACACGACCTCTTGTGAAGACACAAATCTGGCATTTTGGAAGCGATATAGAAAGAACCAATGACTTGAGCCAAACCGAAAGTAACACAACCGTACTTCGAAGAAGATCCAAGGCTGCCCCTATGTGCCGACCTTTTACCATCAATAGCAAGTCATCTGCATACTGCCAGGCTCTCACACCCCTCGGGAGACAATCCCCCAGCCTTCCAAGATCAAGGTTGAACAGAATTAGGGATAAACCCCCCCCCCCCTGAGAAACTCCCACGCCACACATCCTCGGGTCTTTGGCGTCAGATGAGAAGAAAAGCTTCCTCCTAGCAGTCAGAAACGAAATAAAATTCAAGATCCTAGCAGGAACACCCAATTCCCTGAGATTTTCTATGAGAACCGCCGGTAGAACTGCATTAAAGGCTCTTTTTATGTCAATAGCCAAAGCCAAGGTAGGTTCCGCCTCACCAAGACCCTGGATAACCTCAGTAGTAACTGAGGCTACACAATCAAGAGCCGATCTGCCTCGTCGAAACCCATAGTGAAACCTAGGAATCCAATTCCTCCTCTCAGCCAAAAACTCCAGCCTTCTCTGTACAATACTCTAAAATAGCTTTCCCATACAGGAGGTTAGGGATATTGGGCGAAATCCCTTACCAGCAGGTTTCGGAATGAAAATAACCAAAGTCTCCGTCCAGACCACCGGGTATAGAGAAGTCGCAAACATCCTATTGAAGAGAAGATAGATGAAATCCAGAACACCAGTATCAGTATACAGTATAAGCAGTAGAAAAACCTCTTATTATCTCATAAGTTATTCCATCCGACCCCGGAGAAGTCCTCGCCCTACAGGCCTTGAGAGCTACTTTAAATTTGATCTTTGAGAATGGCAAGTTTATAGGATCAGATTCATCTATCATGGACACAAGAGGAATTTCCATAGGGGGAATATGAGCATTAACCAGATCATCCTGAAGTTTCTCTAATTCTGGTGAATTTTGATCCGTGACTATTCAACTGCCTTACAAACAGCCTTCTTCTCTCCGGTCTGATTGGCCAGATAGTCCTTTAAAGCTGTCCTCCTCCGAACCAATGCCTCTTCACATTCGGGATTTCACCACAAGGGTTCAGCCTTCCTCTTACCCCCCAGCGAGCCACATCGAAACGCCCCACATTCCACCAGAATCCTGAAAACATGATCCATAAAATGATCATATACTCTAGATGGATTCAAACCAGCATTTAATTCCTACAAAAGGGACGGAATCAACAAATAGACCGACAGTACTGCAATAGATCCCATGGAGGTAAGCAAAATAATGTCTACAGCGTCCAAATCTCCCAGTAAGAGACCACCCGGGTCAAGCTTTCTGAAGCGAAGATCCCTCTTGACTAAAATAGCCGTACCACCCCCTCTATCTCTAAAACTGTCACATCTGTGAGTAATGTAACCAGGAAATTCCCAAACCTGCCTCGAATCTAGCCAGGTTTCGGTAGCACATAACACATCCAGATCAGACTCCGCAAGGATTATGTCAAATTCAGCTCTCTTCTTCAGAACACTATGCACGTTCCAGTTAGCCAATTTTAACTTACCCTTGGACTCTCCTGCCATCGAAGACAGATTTAATCTCACTTAACAAGCTTGGAAAAAATAACAAAAGAATACAACACCTAGTAAGAAACCTATATATACTAGAGACGAGACAGTAGAATCCATTTGTGTCGATAGAGACAGGTATGTAGTAAATAATGAGTTTACAATACTGGGAGCGAACTATAAATTACTATATTATATTAAAATCAGAACCAACAAACAGGTAGCCTCTGTAAGAGAAAATTCCATTTACCTTATATGTTTACTAAATAACAAGCTAACAATCTAAATTATTCATTAGTCTAATCTATCAGACAAACAAACAGACAATATAACTTGTTCTGCAAAAGTAGACTAATCTGAACCTAAGGTACAATACTCAGTAGGGAGCGAATTCCGAGAAGACAAGGACACCTGATGGATTCCCAGATTGGGTAACTTAATTTTTCGACTTAAAAGACTACTAAGTGATCCGTCAATAAAACTATCACCCAGTAGCCTAGTAGAGGTGATGTCATTCCACCTTGACAGGTTCAGGAGATCTTCAGCAACCGAAATATCGATATTTCTGATAGAAGGACCCTCCTCAACACAATTTGGTCGTGAGACAAGATTTGTAGTCATATTAGACCCAGTTGCAAAATTTTCCATTAAATTACCACCCCCTGTCTCAGAAAGAACCTCATCCTGATCGGTATTTAGGTGTATAGATGATAAATCCCTACGTATAGAGCCGGGAACAACCACACCTCGTTGGGCAAGAGCTAAGTCCGCCTGGTCATAACCACAATCATGCAGAAATCTATACTTCATAATTTCAAATTCGTAGGCATAGACAGGGCAGTCCCGAGATAAAGTGGGATCGCCATCTTGGCAGTTGGCACAGCAGACCTTTCTCAGTCTATTCTGGCAAGCATTTGTATGATGGAAATCACCGCAAAATTCACAGACAGGTCTGGTGCCACGGCATTGGTTAGCAAAGTGTCTAAACCTCTGACACCTATAGCAATGAATTGGAGGGGGAATTACAGGGGTCATAGGAAATTCCAAGCCCGACAAGAAGATACCATTCGGTAAATTTTGCAGAGAAAAAGTAAATTCAACCCTATCAGAGAGAGTCTCATCCAGGCTGGTTCTCCTTCTAACAGCCAGAATGGATTCCTTGAACGATGGATCAGCACGATTGAAAATACCAAGAGGTGATTATTTTGGATCGACATCCCTGATAAAAGCCTTTTTACTAATCAGGGATGATGGAACAAACAGTTTAGGACCCGAACAAACCAAATTCACGGAATCCAAAAGAATATTTGCATCTCTCCCATAAAAACAAAATATTTTAACTTGATTCTGGCCATTTCTTAGAATCTTTTTTACCCCCAGAAAAAAGTTCGTCGATTTTGTCGGCAAGACCCAATTGACCGAATCTATCTAATCTTTTTTGAGGGTTAGTGCTTTCCATCAAAACTAAGAACGCAGAGGGGTGATTCTAAAAACCGAAAAACTGTATTCACACCCTCCCTTGTCCATAGAAGCTGCGAACCCAACAATTCCCGGGTTCTGTTGAATTTCGTTTTAACATGATTTGGGATAGAATTAAAATCAGTAACCTCTGTATCAGCTCTATCTGTAAAGGACGACACGCCCTGAGGAGAAAGAATCGGGGCCGTAAATGAATCGTCAGTATTAGGTTGAACAGAAGGGTAATAAATAGTTCCCGCGTCACCCCCGGATCTATTCGGATTTCTTTTCAAACTCCCTTTACTCGGACTGTTAGAAGTGCTTAAAGCTTGTCTATTTCTTTTCCCAATAGAAGAGGAACTCAAAGTAGGGCTACTTGGAGGAGCCACAGTCCTACTCTGAGTACAGGATGCACTGTCCAGGGAATCATTACGCGCCTTTTGAGCGTTACTTCTCACATTTGTACTCCGATTCCTAAGATAAGGCTGCGAGCCTCCTCCCCTCGACCTGCTATTGGAAACCCGAGTTCCCAAGAGATGACATGATACCAGGTTCAGAGATCCATCTGAAAATATTATCTTAATGTAACATATACCAAACAAAAGTTGTTATTCTACAAGCTCGCGCCCCAGCAAGCACTTTATGCGTAAACCATAATTGCAGGCAAAAATTTGATTTGTTGCATATGTAATTACAACAAAAGGAAAGATTTATCAAAAGATTTTTACGTTGCAGTAAATGCCAAATGGAAGGGTTCTTCAGTAAAACAGTTTCAAATTTTTAAATTTTGAGATCCCAACCATGACCGAAAATTCGATTAAATTTTCATTAGTGAAAGCGGAAGCAATTTATGGCTCAAGCCAAAGCAGACTGAATTACTATAGGATGAGTTAAGAAAGAGGTATATTGGAGAAAAAGGAAAGATTAGGAGCGGTTATAAACACCAGATATACTTCAAAATACAGTTTATACAATACCAGCTTGTGTTGGTGAGTGATATTCAAAATCAAAGCATGTCAGCATTGCAAACAAAATAGAGGTTATAGGTGACCTTAGACCAAGCAAACGATTGTCAGCAAAGATAAGGCATGAAAGTTTCCGAAGAATCACTTTAAATTTGAGTTAAATACTTTCAGAAACAGCCAAAATTCCACAAGCCACACACAATTGGCTACAATATAAAAAATTCCAAAGCGCATTCAAGAGTTAAGCACAATTCCTAGGTTGATTGAAATTTCACAGAAGAAGGTGCATCAGACTGCACGCAGCAACTTTCAAAGTTCCAAAAAGAGACTCTTTACACTTCCATAATACCGAACATACATCTCACATCAAAAAAGCATTGGCACTATGATAGTTAATTATTTCCAGAATGGCGAGACATAGCACGCCACAAACGCTCCAAAAAGTACCATTAAGAACAGAGAAGCACACAGAGCGAACCGCTCAGCACGAGCACTCGAACGCGACGATAAAACGAACCAAACGAACTGTAATGTGGAACGAGACTCGCATAAAACGTACGACTGGATGCAGAGAACTTGGCTCCCAAACATTGGCTTCTCCCTCCATCGACGCACAGCTGTTCCATGGTTCATTCCAATCGTTCCAAGTCAAGGATACTTAGGTCGTTCAAAATACATTCATGGCAATATTAAAAAGCCCGAAACACATAAAAAATGTTTAAGAAATCAATTATATAATCAAGAATATTTCCCCAGCTGAAAATTCCTGTATAGGAACCTGTGCAGGAACCTGACAGGTTCCTTTGGACGTTCCTGCACAGTTTCCCGTACAGGAACGTACGCAGGTTCCTGGTACACCGGTTCCTGCGCAATTAAGCTGACGCGCCTCGGCTGTTTCTAACCTAAAAAAATCAATATTTTTTTATAAAATATATATTTTTTTTTAATTTAGTCGATTTATGCCAAATTTGATATGTGAGGGTTATTGAAATCGTTGATCATGAATCTAAAGACATGTCTGCAAAATTTAAGATGGTGAATCCAACATGGTGGACATTTTCGAAAATCAAGCTAATACTGCCAAAGGACCCCGCACACATCTATGGGACCAAATGTCACTTTTCATGTACGCAAGAGGAGGTCCACGGACCCTTTAGGACATTGCATGAAATGATATGTCACATGACATGACATGCCACATGAATTGACATGACACATGATATGTCATGACACATGAAATGACACATGACATAACATGACACATGATATGATACATGACATGACATGACATGACACCGAGAGGCCGTTCACTGGAGCAATCAGTGATTTTCCTCACTTAGAATCGATTCAGAATCAGTCACTCGTCAAAAGATTTTGGTCGAGAAACGAAGGAATCGATGAAGAATCAACGAAGAATCAGCTGGACTCAGGCGGAATCATTATGCTCACGTAGAATCGATTCTAGAGTGGACGGCCCCTCGCATGACACATGACATGATACATCCCAGATAACAATCGTGCGACGTATGTAACCCGCGTGCCATGCGAGGCATGCTGTGCGTGCGAAAATGCATTAATTTTGCCAACACGTGCCTCGTTCAAGTGATGGGCACCAGAGTGCGAGCAGAATGCGTCGCAGTACGCTGTCACGCAGTGTTTATATTATGCGCCGAACATCGTGTAGGCACCGTGATGGCCGGGGATGACGTGAATTTACGTAAATTTGAAATGATAAAAAATTGAAAATTAACGTAATATTAAAAATATAAAAAAACTAATTATTGAACCGCCACATAGTTGATGTATATCAACGACACGCGTAGTGAATACAATCGCAAAACGCTCGCTTGACTAGTGCGTAATCTGTCATTTTTCCTCCATTTGCAAAGAAGAAGTCATCGTTTCGTTCCTGCTCCCGACGTCTGTTATTGTGTGTAGTTTTATCCGTTTTATGAAATACGTCACAATCTAATCCATAATTGAATTCTTGGATTTGAGGTTATTGTAGGTTTTTATAAGAGCTTTTGAATCGTGCTGCGTTAGCGGTAAGTACACATAAAAAATTGTATGCACTATCTAAATGCGTAATCATAACCTCATACTTTTTCGCTTGAGAATATTGCGTAGCATTTCAATAGAAATCATAGTTGTTTCATATAAAAATACTTATTTCTCCTTAGTATCGTCTAATAAAAACTTCTTTTCATTATTAATTCAAGTTTAGAATGATCGGGTTGATCTTTGAGAATTTAGCTGTAGTTGATTTTTGAGCATATTTCAGATTTTTTGAGTCCTGCAATTAATGTGAAAAAAATGAGATTTTCATCTTGATATACTAGGTGCTTACTATTTTTTTGTGAATCTTATATTTGCTGTATGAATTAATTAATATGAAAGGTACAACACTCTAAAATAAATCCATGTGTAGCACAACTTTAATAAAATAATAAACGACATAAAATCTATTTACCACTTGTTATTTTACATTTGAAAACAATTAAGTTAATTATTTATTGACCCTCCCATTAAACCTGCACTTCGTGCGTGCAACCTGCCCGCACGCATTGTGACTGCACGGCGTGCGACCCATGTGTGCATCAATTGATGTCGCAGCTGTGTGATCATATGCGTGCACGACGTGCGTGATAACCCGCACGAATATCCGCACAATGCGCGCATCGTGCGTACACAATTGTTATCTGGGATGACGTGACATGACACATGTACTGACATGACATATGACATGATATGACATATGACATGACATGAAGCATGGAATGACATGACACATGACATAACACACGACATGACACATGACATAACACACGACATGACACATGACATAACACACGACATGACACACTACATGGCATACGACATGACACATGACTACATATCCTGATCAAATAAAGTCCTGAGACTCTGGGTCCAAAAAACGCCAGGTTTCGAGATAGGAAGGACCAAATATCACTTTTCATGGACGCGAAAGGAGTTCCACGGACCCTCGAGGAGACGGCATGACATGACATGACATGAAACATAAAAAATGACACATAACATTACTCGACACATGACATGACACACGACTTGACACGACGCATGACACGAAATGACATATGACGTTACATGAAATAGCATGACATGATATATGACATGACACATAGCATGACACATGACAAATGAGATCACATGGCATGACATGATACATGTGCTGTGTGTCATGCCGAGCCATTTCATGTAACGTCATGTGTTATTTCGTGTCATGTCATGTGTCATGTCACACATGACAGGATATGTAACATGATGTGGCACATAACAGGACAATGCCATGATACAAGACACATGCCATGACATGAAAAATGTGTTATGCGTCATGCCATACTATTTCATGTAACGTCATGTGTCATTTCGTGTCATGTCATGTGTCACGTCACACATGACATCTGACACAAGACACATGGTACAAGATATGACATATGACACATGACATAATATGTCATATGACACATGATATGACATGACGTGTGTCATCTTATGTGTCATGTCGTGTGTTATCTCTTGTGTCATGTCATGTCATGTCATGTGTCACGTTATGTCACATGTCATGTCATGTGTCATGTCATGTCATGTGTCATGTTATGTCACATGTCATGTCATGTGTCATGCCAAGTCATGTGGCATGTCATGTCATGTCATGTCATGTGACATATCATTTCATGCTATGGCATAAAGGGTCCGTAGGCCTCCTTTCGCTTCCATGAAAAGTGTTTAAAGTCGTATGTCATGTCGTGTGTCATGTTGTGCGCCATGTCGTGTTTCATGTCGTGTTTCATGTCGCGTTTCATGTCGTGCGTCATATCATGTGTGTCATTCTATGTGTCGCGTCATGAGTCGTGTCATTTTATGTGCCATGTCATGCGTCATATCGCGTGTCATGTTGTGTGTCGTGTCGTGCGTCATGTTGTGTTTCATGTCGGGTTTTATGTCGTGTTTGATGCCATGTTTCATGTCGTATTTCATTTCATGTTTCATGTCGTGTGTCATGTTGTGTGTCAAATCGCGTACCATGTCGTGTGTCATCTTATGTGTCATATCGTGCGTTATATCATGTCATGGCATGCCATGTGTCATGTCATGTCATGTGTCATGTTATGTCACTTGTCGTGTCATGTCATGTGTCATGCGATGTCATGTGTCATGTCATGTCATCTGTCATGTCATGTTATGTGTCATATAATTTCATGCTATGTCCTAAAGGGTCCGTGGACCTCCTTTTGCGTCCATGAAAAGTAACATTTGGTTCCACCCATCTCGAAACCTGGCGTTTTTTGGACCCAGAGTCTCAGGACTTTATTTGATCAGGATATGTGGTAATGTGTCATGTCGTGTGCCATGTCGTGTGTCATGTCGTGTGTCATGTAGTGTGTCAAGTCGTGTGTTATGTCATGTGTTATGTCATGTGTCATGTCATTTCATGTGTCATGTCATTTCATGCGTCATGTCATATCATATGTCATGTTATGTCATATGTCGTGTCATGTCATGTGTCATGCCATTTCATGTTTCATGTCATGGCATGTGTCATTTCACGTCATGTCATGTCATGTATCACATCATGTGTCATGTTATGTCATGTGTCATGTCATGGCATGCGTCATGACATATCATGTGTCATCTCAATTCATGTGACATGTCATGTCATGTGACACATCATTTCATGCTATGTCCTAAAGGGCCCGTGGACCTCTTAGGTACATGAAAAGTGACATTTGGTCCCTCTTATCTCGAAACCTGGCGTTTTTTGGACCCAGAGTCTAAGGACTTTATTTGATCAGGATATGATGAACAACGGCAATACCACGCTGGAAACACCAGTTCCCGTAAGATCACTGAAGTTAAGCAGCGTTGGGCGCGGTTAGTACTTGGATGGGTGACCGTTCGGAGAATACTGCGTGGTTGTTGGCCCGTCGTGGGTGTGGTGGACCCATACTGGTAGTATTTATCCACCTAGAAACACTACCCGAAACGGGTAGTGAGGCAATGAACTTTCGAGTTCGAAATGCTATTCAATTTTTTTTTTTTTTTATGATGAACTACATTGTACCACAGTTTCAGCCAATTTGACCGGAACCACATTTTCCATAGATGTGTGCGGGGTCTTTTGGCATTATTAGGTTGATTTTCGAAAATGCCCACCATGTTGGATCCGCCATCTTAAATTTTGCATACTTGTCTTCAGATTCATGATCAACGATTCCAATGACCCTCACATATCAAATTTTGCATGAATCGACTAAATTAAAAAAAAATTATTTTATAAAAAATATTGATTTTTTTAGGTTAGAAACAGCCGAGGCGCGTCAGCTTAATTGCGGAGGTCGATTCGAATTCAGCGGACCCATCTGTTCACAGAAGAAGAGAAGGATTTGAAAAATAAAGGTTTCTGTTTTTTTCATGTACACTTTCGCAATTTTTTACTGGTTTTTACTCCTTTTATTGAGGTTGGGAAGAAAATGTGATGTTATACTTAAATTTTAACACCGAATTTGTGTTAAGAGGGACAAAATACGTCTAAAAGTGTATACATCACTTCAAATATGGACTAAATTTTAATTTAGGTGCGTCTTTAAAATTTTTTCACAGAAATTGAGAGCTCTCAGGCGCCATATTGGAGCCGCCATATTGCATGTTGCAAAGGCGCACTCAACATTTGAAAGTAGACATCCTTAGCTTTGAAATGAGCCATTGGTGGATTTTTTTAACCACCCCAAATTTTTTGGGCATAGCACTGATCCGGTTGACATGAAACGTCCCATATATATATATATATATATATATATATATATATATATATATATATAAATATATGCGAGTGTCCCACCTGCTCAGGAACCTGTGCAGGATCCTTCATAGATACTTTTTGCAAATGTGTCCCACTTGCACTGGAATCTGTAGAGTGAAAAAAATCTTTTGAATGTATTTTTGGACCACAGCGTAAAACCCGGACCTCGCATAGACGATTCATATGGGGCATGTAGCAGTTAGTGCTCTTGTATTGTTATCTATTTTAAATTTTCCTGGGAATAACTTTTAATTATACTGCTACATATTTTTGATAAGCTATGAGTTTCGCAAACATTTGCCAATTCTAGAATTATACAAATTTTTCTTTAAAAAATGTATGAATGTATATATGGGGCATAATTTCTGAAGTGTACCCACCTCAAAAATGAAAGTTGTCCGATCGGGCTAAAAATTGGCCTAATTGTAGTCCTATGAGATAGTACTCCTTACACCAAAAATTAATTTATTTTGATGATTATTTATCAAAGTGGAGGGGGTACAATTTATAGGGTTTTCAAGCAAAGCCTTACTTTCAAACGTTTGTAACTTTTGTCCTGTTGCCTGAAACAAAA
>CAKNXH010064721.1:117603-129296 GCA_932178445.1 Andricus quercusramuli | reverse complement strand
ATTATGTTATTTAAAAGACGTATTACTTTTATTCTTTTTGTACAATTTATTAATTTCTCTACTAATTTTTCCTACATCGGATTTTGCTGCAGAAAATAATAAGGCTTGCTATTACCAAATAGGAAATCTTCTTATAAAAATAGTATAACTTATTATTTATGTATTAAAATGTCGAAATTTAAGAATTCTGCCCCCATTTGCTATCCGTTCTATTAATTTTTCTAACCTAAAGTTTCTCAGTGTATATATATATATATATATATATATATATATGTATGTATATTGGCGACCGTGACTCTACTCGATATAAACTCGACTGTTCTTTCTAAGAGCTGGCTGAACTGTAACGGAAAGACCGGGATATTTAAACATTTTATCACAACTTCGCTTCTTGCCTCGCAATTTTTTTATACTTGAAGTTAATTTTATGAACCAAAAAAATCAAGAAAACAAATTTATTTAATTCAGACAAAATAATTATTATCTTCCTTCCTTAATTGTTTCCCAGTAAAAAAGAACCCATTGAAAAGACGACCCCGTGAATTGCGTATCTGTCAATTGCAGATTTAAGATTTCAAAAACTAAAGTGGTTTGCGGCTATCCCGGTAAGAAGGCTTGAATAGAATAAGATGAAAAAATTTTGATCTAACGTGAAAGCAGAGGTAATTCTATTATTTTTAATACCAGATTTTCCCTTTAGGCTTCAATGTACAAAAATACAATAGGTTATCTCAAAAATGTAATTTCCGGCTATTCGTATAGCATTAATGACATCTCTCTCGTATTCCGTAAAGCAGGATCGACTTGAAGCGTATTTAATTCACTCTTATTTCTTCAAGAAATGTGTGTATAACATTGTTTGAATTATCAATTTTGGAATATAAGTTAGGAAGAGTCTATTTAAATGAATTCAAGTTTGCACTTCGGAGAGATCAAGTGATTTGATTTCAAGAAATTTACATTGGATTTATATGTAATGTATTATCCTCAATTTCAGTATAATGAACTGGATTGAGTGTAATAGATTCTGTGATACCTAAATTCCAAACATAATTTATGTGTTTAAAAAAATTAATTGTCTTAAATAAATTGAAAATTTGAATTTAATGTCATTCTTAAAACTCCTTTTCTCGTATCTATGTCCTTATCTAAAATAAAAATATTTTAATTCTATATTTCTTTATTTTAAGGGTATGTGATACTTTACCATAAGGTATGGTGTATAGTGAAATTAGGACGAGGACAGGGAAGAGTTAGTAAAAAATGAGGTATCGGGAAACTAGGAGATAAAGGAACGGGAGGTAAAAAATAAGGAATAGTGAGAAACAAAAAGAGAGGAGAAACGAAAGTAGGGAAGATTGGAGGATATGCTACTGGAATATAGCAGGCTTAGAAAGAAAGGATAGGGAGTTTAAGAGAAATTTGACAGAATGGGATGTAGTAGTAATGATGGAGACGTGGCTAGATGAAAAGGGATGGGAAAGTGTAAGGGGAAGATTACCATGAGGTTACAAATGGCAGGTGCAAAATGCAAAGAGGAAGAATAAAAAGGGCAGAGCCATGAGAGGAATGGTGATGGGAGTAAGGAATGAATGTATAACAGAGAATGATAAAAAAGAGTTAAAAGAACATAAAGAAGGATCAATAGTAGAACAGATAAATATGGGAGGAGAGAGGTGGAAGATAATGGGCATGCAGGAGAAATCAGAGGAGATGAGAGAACTGATGGAAGAAATGGAGAGGGAAAGAAGTTGTTGAAGAGCTTAGGGGAGATGCGATGGTTTATCCTAAACGGAAGTATAGAGGGGGATGAGGAAGGGGAATATACACGTTTAGGAGGAAAGAGGGGAACGGTAATTGATTATGTGGTAGTGGACGACGAGGTAGGAGAGAAGGTTAAGAAACTAGAAGTGGGGAACTATATAGATTCGGATCACTTTCCCATAATAGTGACAGTAGAGGGAGAAATGATTAATAACAATAAGGGTAAAAAGGAAGCAAAAGTAAAAAGAGCAGGAAGAGGAGATTGGTCAATGAAAGGTGAAGAATAGTTTAAAGAAACAGTCAGGAATATCAAAATAGGGGAAGGAAATGTGAACGAGGAAATGGAAATAATGGCAGGACTAATAAAAGGAGTATTAGAGTGCACGAGCATAGAAGAAGTTAGTGAAGAAGTTGATAGAAGTGGATGGGATGAGGATTGTAGACAGAAAAAGTAGGAAGTGAGAAAGGTATTAGGAAAATGAAGAAAAGGCACAAGTAGTGGAGAGTATAGATGAGATTCCAAATGAAGTATGGAAATATGGGGGGACAGAATTAAAGGAATGGGCATGGATAATGTGCAATAAAGTATGGAGAGGAGAGGGGTGGCCAGAGTTATGAAAAGAAGGAGTAGTGATACCAATAGTGAAGAAAGGCAGAGGGGAGGAGGTTAAAGATTATAGAGGAGTGACACTAATGCCGACACTGCATAAAGTATATGTGGCTGTTTCATCGGAGAGGTTAAAGAAAGAAGTTGGGGAGAAAAAGACAGAGCCACCGAATCAGACAGGGTTCAGAAAAGGGATGGGGGTAATGGACAATATACATGTTCTGAACTTCTTAGTAAATAAGAGGATTAAAAGGGAGAAAGGGGCAATGATAGCAGTGTTAGTGGACTTGAAGGTGGCGTTTAACTCATTAGACCGAGTCGAGATAGAGAGAGTGATGGTGAAAAAGGAGATACGAGAAGGATTAATGAAGAGAGTATCGGAAATTTTTAGAGAGACAAAAAGCAAGGTAAAGGTAGGAGAGCAAGTAGGAGATAGTTTCTGGTTGGTGAGAGGGGTAAGGCAAGGATTCCCTCTGAGCCCAATTTTGTTTGATATATTAATATCAGACTTAGAAGAATAAATGAAGAGAAAAGGGTGGGGAGGAGTTAGGATAGGGAACGAAAAGATATATGCACTGGCATACGCAGACGATATAGTGTTGATGGCAGAGGACGAAGAAGGGATGGCGGGATTAATTACAGGATTAGAGAAATACTTAGATGCAAAAAACTTGAATTTAAATATAGAGAAGACAAAGATAATCAGGTATAGAAGAGGAGGGGGAAGAAAGAAAGAATGGACCGGAAGATGGATGGGAACAAAATTAGAAGAAGTAAAAGAGTTTAAGTATTTGGGATATACCTTGCAAGCAAATGGAGACCATAGAGCTCATATAAGAGAAAGGATGAAAAAGCAGTAGGGGTGATGAAGCAGATATCGGGAATAGGAAAAACAAGGTTTAACAAAAACTGGAGAAGGAGAATATGGTTATTTGATACGCTGGTGTGGCCGGTTTTAGGTTATGGAGCAGAGATATGGGGATGGAAAGAAAGGAAAGAGATTGAAAGTTTACAACAGAGGTATATAAGGTGGACGCTAGGGGCAGACTGGAGGACGCCGGGACATATGGTGAGAGAAGAAGCGCAAAGGAATGATTTGATTACTAGAGCGGGAAAGAGTACATGGAATTTTGAGACGAAGCTGAGGGATGGAAAGGGAGTGGAGTTAGCCCGTAGTCAGGGGGGGGGGGTGGATGAGGCTGGTTTGATCCTCCTCCGAAATTTTTGAAACATGTGCATAATGTACGTATACTCTACTTTTCCTGCTGTATATCCCTCCCCGAAATTTTTTTATGCTGTATATCCCTCTTCGAAAAATTCTTCTGGCTACGGCCTTGGCGAGAAAGTGTTTGATGGATGTAGAAGAAAGGAGAGGGAGGGCGATTGAATTAACGAGATGGGAGGAAGAAAGGAGGGAGTTCTTTAAGGCTAGAGATATATAAGACGGGACGAGAAAAGATGGACCAGAATAGCAAGATTTAGATTGGGAAATGAGGTAATGGCAAGTATGTATTGGGAAAAGAAAGATAACAGGAACTTCAGAATCTGTGAATGGGAAGAGGAAACATGGGAGCATGTATGGGAAGGATGTAGGAGAGGAATGAAGGATAAAGGAAGCTGGCAAGAGAGTGTGGTGAAGATTTTCGGGAAGGATGGTTCGGGGGAAGAGTGGAGGAAGGAGATAGAGGCGGCTAGGGGGGCAAATGAAAATGAATGAGAGAATGGATGCAAAAAGATGGCAAAATGGAGGTACAAGAGAAGTGAAAGAAAAAGGAAACGGAAATCGCTTAAATTAGAAGCGTAAAGATCTGTAAGTAATGGATATGTAATAGCATTAGCAAATTAAGATGTATTTGCGTTACCGCTCTCTCTCTCTCTCTCTCTCTCGTTTTCGATCTCTCGCTCACTCGCTCGCTAACACGTCACAAATATCGCTATCGTAAAAAATAGAATTAACGTTTCAGATATAAGATTCTCTGTAAATGGGTGTAAATAACTGTAAATAGTGAGAATAATATTTTATGAAACATGTAGAAGGAAGTATTGTAAGAAATGGAAGTCATGTAAACCCTTAGGGGACATATTATGAATAAAAAGAACAATATTAGTGCCGAGACGTGAAGAAAATTAATCTTGACGTCGAGGCACTATTATGTTATTGGAAAATGTAACATTGTGGGACAAAACCTGTGTACACTAAATTGCTCTTATGGTAAAGCATCACATACCCTTAATTTTGTATTTTACTTTTACGAAACAGAAAAATTTATGTAATAAAAGAGGAGTGATAAGAACCTTACCATATGTACATGTAGTCGAAATAAACTTTGCCATAGAACAGCTCAATACTTGAGCAACAATGAGGACACTCATTTGCTTCACCACCGTACCCATCTCCTTTGCCAGATCTGTTAAATGTTCTACAATACCAGTATTTATTCCTGTGTCTATCGGTATTTTGGAAAGGTAATCCCTTAAAACCATTTTCGAAGGTAGAGAGAATAGATTTGTTATAAGGCTGTAGGTTTTTGGTGATTTTTTATACATTGATAGGGCAAGAACTTTTTCTTCATCACTAAATCTTCTACCACGTGGACTAACGTCTACATGACGAAGCTGCATTTCAATAAATATTTGCTGAGGTCTTGCAAGTCTTGAGAATTTCGTTACAAACTTTTTTCGATACTTCTTCGCTGCTCGTAATCGAATTGTGTATCTATATAGTAATAAAATGTTACTCTACTGTTTGTCAAGATATAATAGAATTCGCATTCAATATTCTCTAACTCTCAATGTGTAAGAAGTTACTATTAATTTACAGTAAAAAACTACTAATTCACATAGTTAGGCTTACGTATTGATTTAGTAGCACTCACTTATTCAGATTTATAGAGTAGTCAACCAAAGCAGTGAAATATAACAAATGCCAAATTATATACATCAGTAAATAAAATTGTACAAAATATGAGTTATCCATTAAACTTTGAATAAAGACATTAAAAATAAATTTAAAAATGAAAATGTGAGGTATATGATAGAATCCCACGTTACCTCACAACTTCAGCAATCATACCTTACACGTATAACGTAAATAATATAAAAAATAAATATCACTAAATATTACATGGATTCCATACATTGATATTCAATCTTCAATGCGTATTATAAACGCAGAAAAATTAAAAAATAAGTAAAATTGTTTTTCGAGACCAACTGAAGATGACTCTGTTGACGCAGCAAATATCTACGAGCGTCTCATTTCCATCCAGTCGATCCCAATGCGCACGCGCTCTGCAACCGTAGATCCTGCTGAACCGCGCAAAATTTTAAGTCAGATAATTTTATTAATTTTAGTCAGATAATAGCAACATAGCAAACTGCAATACCCGACCGCCGCTATGTCGTATGATTGATCTCATGATCAAAAAATTTTTATATTTTAATTTATAAGAATAAAAAATTATAATTATATACAATAAATAATAAATAAATAAGACCCACAGAAATAATATAATGTCTTTTTGCTGAGATTATTTTTTATTTCTATACATGATACATTATTATACATATTTTTATAATTTCACAATTTAACAATCAAAAGATTATCGGTGTTTGGATAATAATTAATTATTTCTGAGCGTATGAATGATCTAAATCTAGGATTAATGTACGACCTGCAGGATTGTTCAATTTGTTATAATGAGCATTGCGATTGTTATTTCGTATGATTAATCTCATGTTGAAGAAATGTTTATATTTCAATTTATAAAAATAAAAAAAAACTTTATAATTTGCACGCGCTCTGCAACCGTAGACCGCTATGGACCGCGAGTTCTTTTCAAATTTGTCAGACATCATCATCCCTTTCCACTTTAAATGGTATAGTCGTGGTGAGGATAAATGAAAGTAAATGATACAAATAGGGCATAGCATTTTGGAATTAGGACCATTTGCTAATGAACCGGCAAGCAGGTATAAAGTTTCCAGCCTTCAAGTGATTCATTAATACTGTGCTATGGAAGTGTGTGAAATATGTGGAAAAAGTTTCAGCAGGCGATCCAATTTATATAAACAGCGAAAAAGTGTACACAAAATTCAAAATGTAGCAAAAGAAACTCAACACCCATGCCATATTTGTAAAAAAGGTTGCAACACACATCCGCGTTGAATGAAGTGTGACGTGTAAGTATTTTTTTTAACTTACTTTCAAAATTATTTCAAAAATTTTTGTTCGAATATATGTACATTTATCATATATTATGAATTGTTCCTTTATAGATGCAATGCAATATTTCCCAATCGGAAATTGCTATATAATCACATACGAATGGTGCACGATGTACCTATTGCTGAAGATTCTCCAAATCTAAAAACAGAAGGAAAAATAGACTGTCACATTTGCGAAAAATCATTTTGTACCAAATCCGTGATATTCAGACATATCAGGAATTTGCATCTCAAGGAGCAATCAGCAGCTGATCTTCCACTTAACAAAGGGGAGAGAAAAATATTAGGCGAGAGAATTATTAGTGACATTCGAGGCAGCGTTCTACAGAAACATTTAGGAAATTCCGGTAGACTGCATGTTATAGAAAAAAAAAAGATTTACATAATATAATCAAAGATATTAATCTTTCAACATCCAAGTGTATGGAAAATGATGCAGAGAGAACAGATCTCTGGGTCAAAGCTCAGCAAGCTTTGGACGATAAACATTGCTGTGTACTATATTATAAGCCACAAGACGAGGAAGATCCTGAAGAAATTGTGGAAAAGTCAGATTTCGTATTAGTTATAATGACTAAATACCAACAAGAGGTCTTACTTGAATTTGTGAATGATACAGTTCTTCTAGACAGTACACACGGAACAAACCAGTATAACTTTCAGCTTTCAACTATGTTAATAATTGATCAGTTCAAAGCAGAATGTCCGACAGCCTTCTGCCTTAGTACTAGGGTTGACAGTAACACCATGATGCAGTTTTTTAAGGCTATAAAAATGTAGTTGGAGTTTTGGAACCAGATGTGTTGATGACGGATGATGCTCCAGCATATCACAATGCGGGTATATCCGTCATGAATATTCAAAAACACCATTTACATTGCACTTGGCATTTTGACAAAAATTGGACTAAAAATATTCATTTGAAAGTTGAAAATAAAAATAGAACGGAAGAAATTTATCAGAAGTGTAGGACACTCTTAGAAGAAAATGATAAAGAAAAATTCTTTGACGCTTTACATGGTTTTCTTGACATGTGCGATGCAGATCCGGAAACTGAAGATTTTGGAAGGTATTTCAGTCAGTACTATGGTGGAAATCCCGAACAGGGGGCCTACTGCTTTCGACTCGGCTTAGGGCTAAACACCAACATGTTTCTAGAAGCTCTTCACAAGAAGATGAAGTATTATTATTTGAATGGTAGTCGGAACAAGAAGGTCGATAAATGTATAGAAATGATGCTACGTTTGAGTCAAAATATGATGATCGAAAGAATCATACGAATAATGAAAAATAAGCTAACGAAGAGAATGCAAATAATAATGAAAAGTCACAGGCGCGGCGTAAATGATATTTCAGAATCTATGGTCATGAAAGTGTCCGAGAGTGTTTGGTGCCTTCAGTCCAGTAGGGAAGGACGAGGTCCTTATAAAGTACAGATAAATTCTGAGAAAGATTGTGAGGAATGTCCTTTGATCTGTCCGGTTGGAAAATTTGTGTGCATGAGTTCACATGTGAGTGCATTGACTATCTGATCCGTGGAAATTTTTGTAAACGCGTGCATGCCTGTATGCAACTTCCAAATTATTTGGAACATCAATTTCTGTGAAATCCTCCTCTTCATACTCTGATGAGCAATGTGATGCTCTTGTAACATCTATTCAGTCACAAAAAGCCCATGTTAGTGGAATAAACAAATTAATAAAACTAAAAAATTTGGTGGATTCTTTGTACGGTATGGCATCTTATAAATCGGAGGAGGACCAAGCCTTAATTTGTAAAAAAGTAGAGCGCATAATTACTCAAGTGTCCGTGAACGAGGTCCAATCATTATTTTCAGCGAAGACAGAAAACAACACTGATTCCCCACCACCGAATTCACCACACAATAAAAAAATTCTACCACAACGCTCATTCCGTTCAATCCGAAAAATTAGACCAAAAAATCAAGCAAAGACACTAAAATCGAAGCCAAGTGATGTACAGAAAGTCGCTCTCCGAGAATGTATGACTAATAATAAATTAAACATTCCTGCAGGTCATACATTAATCATAGATTTAGATCATTCATAAGCTCAGAAATAATTAATTATTATTCAAACACCGACAATCTTCTGATTATTAAATTGTAAAATTATAAAAATATGTATAAAAATGTATCATGTATAGAAATAAAAAATAATTTCAGAAAAAAGACATTATATTATTTCCGTGGGTTTTATTTATTTATTATTGTTTATAATTATAATTATATAATTTTTTATTTTTATAAATTAAAAGATAAACATTTCTTGAACACGAGATCAATCATACGACATGACGGCGCACGATCTACGGTTGCAGAGCGCGTGCGCATTGGGGTCGACTGGATGGATCATGGATCCTCCGCACGGCATCTTGTGTGCAATGAGACGCTCGTCAAATTAGTCAAAAAAATACATGGGAGTCGGACCACCGAGGACGCAGGGTTAAAGGTGTATTTACACGCTCTGTCTGCTGGTCGTCAGCCAGACAACATATCGAAATATCCATTAACACCTCCGGAAAATTCAGTGAAATATAGTAATATTTGAGTAATCTTCTGAAACTCACTGGAAAATATCTTAAATATTACTATATTCCACTGAATTTTTCGGTGGTGTGAATGGATAATTCGATGTTGGCTGGCTGACAGCCAGCAGACAGAGCGTGTAAATACACCTTTACTTCCTCTTCAGCAAAAAAAGAATCACAAGAACGGTTTTGCAGAAGGGGCGGGGAATGGGATTCCCCTTCAAACATGAACACGTACATAGTGTTCACTCTTTCCAGTTCTCTTTTATTTTGCGCAGTGGACATGATGCACAGTCGGCTTGTGGGTTTAAAAGGAAATCAGTTATCAGTGTACTTTAGCCTCTCGTTAGTGCTGTGTGCATGCATTGCAAATACTATTTCTATATAAGAGCCTGTTGAAAGCCTTTTTTTGTTTTGTTTTTTTTACACATTTTGTCGATTTAAAGGGTTACGAAATTAAAAAATGAAAAATAGATTTGTCTTTTTCTTGTTGAGTTGCGTTGTGTACCCATTAATGGCGAAAAATATTGTGCTAATCCTCGTTGACGATCTGGATATTGAATTGGATGGAATGGTAAGTGGAATTTGTAAATTCATATTTTCTTATTATTTCGTTTAATGTTTCTTAAATAACTAACATTCACCGAATTCGGTAATTTAGAAAATATTCTTACAAGGAATGATTCTCAGGTGTCCGCCTTCGATTTGCTAGGTTTTCAGAATTTCATTTGTGATTCGGGGGCATTTACAAAATACGGGATACGTTTAGGGGTTGCTGGGGGGTCTGTCGAAGTATCATTCTCCATGTTAAGAACAATGGGAAAAATTTATCACGTATTTCGTGAATTGCCCTTTCAGAGAAGAAAACGCGCATCGGTTATAGCTTACGAATTCGATTGAATAGGCCAGCCTTTAACTGTATTGGCGCTGGCGAATTCTGCCGAATTAGGGCTTGACTTGGAATATCACGAATTAAAATTAATTGGCGGACACTTAAAATAATTCGTGCTGACGTATTCAAATGAATTAGACCCCCTAAAAAATTTTCGCTGAATTCGGGTGAATAGGATTGTTGAAGACTTTATTACTTTTCACGAATTTACATGAACTCATCACCATCTCCAATTCGAGATTGTCGCAAAGCAAGATTCACGGGGGCTCCTGGCGAATTCTTCTCAATTCGTCTCAATTATTTTTTTTTACTGAGTTAAGGTAGAGTTCGAATACTGTGGCTGAGGCCAAGCTGGCCGCACGGCGGGATACCTGCAAATTCGGCATTTTGGTCAAAGCCGCATGTTCGATTTCCAATGCGACGACTGCACCCACTATGTCAGTGCAGTTCTATCGTCTGCGGCAGTAGGCTGTTGTACGCCATGGCAGAAATACTACAATTATTTTTTGATTTCCTTGACGAGGAAGAAGATCTATTATTACTTTTATTAAAAGATGCAGTTCGGAATGAACCTCCGGCCTTGCATGCGACAAAAGATCTTGAGGAATTACAAAAGACTCTCATGGTGAGACATTTTCTAAATAATGACGCAGTATTTCGAAAAAATTTTCCGGGTAAATATTCATCAATTTAATTATGTACTGTCCATAATTGAAGATGAACTAATGGGAAAATCATGTGGATAATGTAAAGCTTTTACTGATTACTTTAGTAGTGATCTTGGCACAGTGTCGTGGCAATTAAAACATGACAGTAGAACTGGCAAAGTCTAATAAGATAATTACGTGGTAGGAACGTTTTTTTTTATATTCATTCATAAAGGAGCGTATGTGTTTATTTATGTACGTAATTATTTATATATGTAATTATGCATTATGTAGTAATGTATGTATGTGCATGATCGACTTTCCTAATCAATTGAATTCTTTTTTGAAAAGTAAACTCTTTTGTAGAAAATCCACTATTTTGTTAGATATTTCATCTTCTTCTGCTAAAAATATAACTGGTTAAAATATATTCTTTTTTTCTTGGATAATACAACTATTAGGTTGGGAAATCGTCTATTTGTATCAATTCATTAGTTAAATTCTCAATGAAAAACACGAATTCTCAATAAAATACATTAACTTTTGACCATACAGTGCAATATTCTACCAAAAATGAATTTCCGTCAAAAATTTAATTGTTAATATTTCAATCAAGAAATACAAATTTTCAACCAAATACGTGAATCCTCAACTTGCACATCTTAATTTACAACCAAACAGTTGAGTTTTCCACTACAAAAATTTCCTTTCTACCAAAAGAATGATTTTTCAACAAAATACGTAAATTTTCAATGAACAGTTGAATTTTTAAACGAGAAGATTTATTTTCAACCAAAAAGATTAATTTTCCATTAAAAATATGATGGTTGATATTTCAACCAACAAATATTTAAATTTGAAACTTAGAACAGTTTAATCAAATGAAAAAAGACGAATATTGAACAAAACATTTGAATCTTCAATTAAAACATATTAATTTTCAACCAAACAGTTGCATTTTTAACCAAAAAGATCAAATTTATACCAAAAGAAACGAATTTTCGAC